>PVKE010035132.1:0-17019 GCA_004027555.1 Craseonycteris thonglongyai | reverse complement strand
GATTGGCGGGGGGTGGGGGGGAGGTGGGGGGGGGGGGCTGGGGGAATGGCTGTAGAAACCAAGTAGCTTTAGGATATAACTGAGAAGAATACCTAATTCACCGAAAATTCAGAGTGAGAATGCTTCCCACGAAAAAACAAACAAACAAAAAAAACCACTCAGAGAGTCTAAGTCCCAAGGACTTTCTCTTTGCATAGCATGAGAAGTAGTGTGGCTATAAGAAAATTCTGTAGATAGAGAGAAAAAATAAAAGACAAGAAACTTTTTAGCAACTGCCATAGCAGTGAATTTTCAAAAGACTGAACTACTTCTCAAACTATGGTAAACAACCACATTTGTTTTTTGTTGTTTTTTTCACTTACAATTTGTTGATAATTGATCTCTGATCTTTGAAAAGGTAGAGAAGGACATTATGAACTTTATCCTTAAAGTATGGAAACAACCCCAGTAAACAATAAAAAAAAAAGTATGGAAAGAAAATAAAAAGTATCTTCAATGCAATATCGCCTAGTTGCTGAGTAACTGGTCTAGAGAATTTTTAAGGAAATTTTGCAGAAATCCATTAACAATAAACACACTGTGAAGAGCCTACTTACAAACTAACAAGTTAGCCTGCTAAAGTTTTATAGATGCTGGCAGAAGACATGAAATTCCTGAGTCAGAGAAAAAAGACAAATTATTACTTGTTGCAATAGCAGGAGCTAGAGTATCAACATTTAAGTCAGTTTCTTCAAGCCCCAATACCCACAAGACAATGCAAGGAGAACCAGATGATACCTGAATCCACAGTGGGTAGTGTTCCAGCAGAGAATACCTGAATACTTTGTAATGGGAACTAAGAATGCCTGCCTTTGCCCTGGAAAGAAACATTATCATTGTACTGTATAGCGAGTATGCTGACCTATGCCAAGGAATATTATTAGTTCCCTATTGCTGCTGAAGCAATTTGCTACAAACTTGGACACTTAACCAATACAAGTTTATTATCTTGCAGTTCCAGAGGTCGGAAGTTCAAACTGCACTAAAATCATGGTTAGCAGGACTGCCCTGCTTCTAGAGGAGAATCCATTTCCTTGAGTTTTCCAGCTTCTAGGGGCCACCAGCATTCCTAGGTTCGTGGCCTCTTTCTTCCATCTTCAAAACTATCAAAGGAAAATTAAATCCTTCTCACATTGAATGACTCTAACCTTTTATGCCTTTTTCTTCTACTTTAAAGGATCCTTTCTGGTGATTATATTGTGCACACCTGGATAATCCAGGATAAATCCTTATTTTAAGGTCCTTTAGCTGATTAACATATTTAATTCCTTCTGCAATATTAATTCACATTTGCCCTGTAAGATAACATATTCAAAGGTTCCTGTAATATATTCAAAGGTTCATGGTATTAAGAAAGGGACATCTTTGGAGGGGTTATTATTCTGTCTTCCACACAAAACTGTAAGAAAACTTGTTCTTTGCTTCAGAGGAAGGCTATCTCTATCTTCCAAGGCTGTTAGCTATACAAACATCCTTGAGAACACATTCTAGAACAAAGGCAAGTCAGTGCTTTCCTTCATAAGACATGCAGAAATACCAGACCCCCATCGATAATTGTCCCCCAAAACCTATCACAACCTGCTACCCTTATATGTGCATGAAACTAAGTAAAGATTTTTTATTTCTTTAAATTATATATTTTCTCTCATACTGTATTTGTTCTATTTTGTTCTTTAATGACCTCTGACAGAATCTGAATAACAAGGCTATATTGGATTATATAGGTTTAAAAAGGCTAAATGATTCCATGTAATCGTGGTGTAATCGTGGAAAGAGAAAGTATAACTGATCTTTTTAGCAGAAGCTTCCTAGCTAATGAGTTCTGTCAGCTTTCAGGATCAATTATCCCCCACAGATCAATTATCTCTCTCAAGGCTTCTACCTGTAAAACTCAGAAATTGTTGAAATATCCAACTATTTTCTGGAATTCTGCCTATTCATCCTAATGAACACTTTGAATCATATTACAAAGCATTTCTCCAAATTTAAGCCTTTGCATATTCTGTCACCTGGAGCCTAGAAAATAGGCCTCTTCAAAGAAAGAAAACACAAACTATTATATTACTCCTTCAACATAAAAATTTTTGATTTGATCATAGATTTCTTTCAATTTCTTTCAATTTGATCTTCACAGGGCAATTTGATCTTCCAGATCAACCCTCTTCTTTCCCCAGAGATATTTTTAAATTAGAACATTTTTTTTAAATCATTTAAGGGTGATGCCGGGATGGCTCAGCAGGTTAAGTACTCGCTCTACAGCCCTGGGGACCAAGGATCCAATTCCAGCCCGGGCCTGTGGGGACCTATATGCTGAACTTGGGGGTGCTTCCGATGCGGGAGGCTTCCAGTTCTGTTCTCACACCTGGATTTGGCCCCTGGCTCGAGGGAGCATACCTCCCCTGTGGGAGCCCCCTGCCCAACTGTGTGGAACGACCATGTCAAAAACTGATGATGTTTTTTTTGTGCAACTATGGAGACTGCTCTGGGCCCTCCCCCTTCTCTCTGTCTTGGTCTGTCTCTGTTATAGGTGGAATATAAAACTGAAAGGAGGGGAAGCTGGGATGGCTCCGTGAGTTGAGCACTCGCTTTGCAGCCCCGGGGACTGAGGATCGAGTCCTGGCCCCGGCCCGTGCGGACCCATATGCTGAACTGGGAGCTCCCCCAGTTTGGTTCTCTCTTTGTCTCTATCTCTGTATCTCTCTCTCTCTCTCTCTCTCTCTCTCTCTCTCTCTCTCTGTCAAAATAAATAAAACAACAAAAATAACAAAACAAAACAAACAAAAAAACCCTGAAAGGAACAAAGAAACAAAGACTCATGGACAGTCAACAGTTTAGTGGTTACCTGAGGGTAAGGGGGAAGGTGGGTGAGAGATATGGGTAGGGAGTGTAGGGAGGGGACATCAAACACACGGTGATGAAAAGTGAGCTGATTCTGGGTGGTGAGCACATAATGCGATGTATAGACAATGTAATGTAGAATTGTACACTTGGAAACAATGTAATTGATATCAATTAATGTCACCCCAATAAATTTAACAACAAAAAAAAACAATAAAATAAATCTCTAAAAATATAAGTAACAATGCACTTCAAAGACATATCAAAGAAATCAAAAAAGGGAGAAAAATATACCATATTTCTATCACCCAGAGACAACAATTGCTAACATTTTTAAATCTTTTCTCTGATCAAGAAAAATAAAAGTACACCTTCCCCTACCAACGGGCCTCACACACACGCTCTTTAAAAATAAAGAAAAGGAGAAAAAGACAGATGCAATTGTGGCTTTCTGACAATAAATGTTTTGCAGACATTTGCATGATTACCCAACAGCCTTCATTTTCTTAAGTCACCAAAGAGATCAGAGGTTTTCTGAGCAGGTTGGGTTGGCTTTACCTGCCCCACTCCCAATAAGATTTCCAATCTCAGTTCTCACTTTTGCTAACATTTCTGTCCTGTAGATGGCAGCATGATCTCTAACACTTGAGTGCCTTTTCCCCCAAGTTTATACAATCCTCGCCATAAAAAAAGAATTTTAAGGTTAAATTATCTGAGGGAATGCTGAGGAATTGGAGAAGTTGAAAGAGGAGGGAAGAGTCATAGAAGATGAAGATGTGGAAAAAGGAAAAGCCAAAAGTTGTCTGCAGAATCAAAATGTTTCTAGTTACTATTAATACATCTATGCCAAAGGCAGTACACACAGGTTATCATCATCATATCCTACTCACTGCTATTTAAAAAATGTGTTTGTTCACACATTCCTTCATTCAACAGATTTTTAGACTTCCCACCGTGTGCCAGACATAATAGGGTACAGGCCAGGCACGTCCAACCTGCGGACCAGGATGGCTTTGAATGAGGCCCAACACAAATTCTTAAAACATTATGAGACGTTTTTGTGACTTCTTTTTTCTTTATTGGTTCATCAGATATTGATAGTGTTAGCGTGTTTTATGTGTGGCCCACGACAAATGCGCTTTCACTGTGGCCCAGGGAAGCCAAAAGGTTGGACACCTCTGGATAGACAATACTAACTAGACAGGAATACAGTCTAGTAGTAGGATATTAGTCAGTGAACACAAGGATACAGAGATGAATAAAACATATCATTCTCATTCACTTATTCTGCCCTCATTCTTCTTATATTATAGTGTAGGAGACAGGCAATTAAAAAGTAATCAAAAAAATAATTTTCTATAACTATGTATAATAATGAATGTTAACCAGACTTACTGTGATTATTTTGCAATATATACAAATACTGAATCATTACGTTGTACACCTGAAACTAATATATATGTCAATCATACCTCAATAAAGAAAGTGAACAAATATTAAATATAAATTTAGGTAGTGATACAGACTATGAGATAAAATAAAAGGGTAAATGTGTTAGAAGAGGTTTGGAGAATGACCACTTTAGACAACACTGTCAAGAAGGCTTTCTCTCTGGAAATGACATTTGAGGAGAGACCTGAGAAAGACAGCAAGAAAATGAGTCACTCAAATATCTGGGAGGAAATAATGTAAGGTCATCATACTCAGACATCCTTGGCTTGTTTAATGAAAAGGAGGAAGCTGGTGTGGCTGGAACAGGACAAGTAAAGCAAGAAATAGCCAGAGAGATGAGGCTTTACGCTAAGGTGACCAGATGTCCTGCTTTTGGCGGGACAGTCCCAATTTTTAACAATTTGTCCCGTGTCCTGTGGCATTTTAAAAAAGTCCTGATTTTTGGAAAAAATGCACGACAAGCTAGGGAACGGCGGGAGATAGACCAAATTTTTAATCAAGAACACACTCCCTCCCAGTCAATGGTGTCCCGCTTTACCAATGTTAAACTCTGGTCACTTTACTTTAGAGGGCTGTGTAGACCCAGGAAAAAGGTACCAGGTTCTATCCAAAAGGTTAAAAAAAATCTTTTGTGGGATTTTTGAACAGTGGAGCAATATGGTCTCATTTCAGTTTTAAAGAAATCACTCTGGCTACTGAGTGTGCCATAAGGGGAAGCAATGGTAGAGGCAGCAAGGCAAGTCAGGAGGATGTTGCAAGAACCAGTAGTGGAACGGTGGGGGACTACAGTAGAAGAGGGAAAAGAGAGCAGAAGACCGAGAGAGGATGTGTTCACTAGGAGGGTTAGGAGGAGGTGTGGTAAGGTGGGGCCCATTGTTCTGCTCTCAGCTGTTGGGTTTCAATTTCTGTTAGTTGTTCTATCACAGATGTTAAATAAGCAAATGGATACACAAATCTAAAGCTCAATGGAAAGGCCAGAACTAGAGAAAACTTTGGAGTTCTGTGTATATTAGTATTTATAACCATTTAGCTGAATAAGATCACCCAGGGAGCAAGTGTGGATAAAAATCCAGGAACTGAGCCCCAGGGTAGTCCAACATTTGGAGGGACCATCAAACTAGAAAGAAAACCACAGCAGCTGGGTATTCCAACAGTTGATATTTTAATAAGGAGGAAATGATCAACTTAGTCCAAAGCTTCTGAGAGTTCAAGTAAATGAGTACCAAGAACTGACCACTACATTTAGCAAGATGAAAGTCACTGCTGATGACAAGAGCTCTCTCAGGAGAATGTGGGAAAGGACTGGTTGGAATGGAGGACAGAATACTACGCGAAGGCCACTGAATCAAGAAATCCTGTTGAGGAGTTTGCCCTAAAGAGGAAGAGAGAAATGAGACAGAAACTAGAGGCGGATGAGGGTTCTAGGAAGAGCTTGTAAGGATGAGAAACGTTTCAGCATACTTTCAGCTGACAGAGATGATCAGGAGAGAGAAGGAAATGATGATGCAGAAGAAAAGACAAGAATAATTGAGGAGGAAAGCCACTGCACAAGTGGAGGGGAGGGCCTCAGAGAGAAGCCGCAACAGCTTACACAGAAAAAGAAGCACAGTGGACACAGCAGAGGCTAGTGGTGGGAAATAAGGTCGTTTTCCTCAAATGCTTCCATTTTCTCAATAAGATTATCAACCAAGTGAGGAATGGTAGGGTGTGTTGAAGGTTTAGTGAAAGAAGAAAAACTGTAAAAGATTCCTCTTTGGAATGGTAAGGTGAATTTGTTAGGGAGAATACAATAGAATTTCTGGGTTTACTTGAAGTATTAAGGTCACAGACTGAAAATGATACCTGTGAGCACATTCGGATTTTTTATTCTAGCCACATGAAGATGGATCAGGAAAGTTCCCTGATTCTCCCAAGGCCTCTCTTACTATTCCTCTGGCTTCTTCACTTTCTTAAATTTCTCTTCCTTCCCCACTAACACACAGGTCAACATGTAGTTTTTAAAGGCTCTTGCTTTGCCACCTTCTCTTCCAGTAGGGGTGTCCAACGTGTTGGCTTCCCTGGGCCACATTGGAAGAAGAATTGTCTTTGGCCACACATAAAATACACTGACACAAACAACAGCTAATGAACTTAAAAAAAAAAAAAATTGCACAAAAAATCTCATGTTTTAAGAAAGTTTATGAATTTGTGTTTGGCCACATTCAAAGCCGTCCTGGACTACATGTGGCCCACAGGCCACATGTTGGACAAGCTTGGCATTTCCTTTCTCAATGATTTCATTCACTTCCTGACTTCAGCTATAGTCTCTCAAATCTAGATTGCAATCTCTACCTTCTCTCCAGACTGAAATGTGTCTCCTGAACATCTTCCACTGGCTGATAAAACTCATTCAGCAAGCACAACAGTGAGTTATTTGGCACAACCAGCACACAGCTCCACAAAGCCTGCTCTTCATTAAATGTTCTATTTCTTAATGTCATTTACCACATCTCCAGGCCTTAGAATTATCTTCAAAGCCTTTCTCCTCTTAGTTTTCTTCGTTCCCCTATACCTAAGCAGTTGCCAAGAATTGCTATCAATTCCACTTCTTTACTGTCATCCAAATTTAACTTCAGAGTCACTATTCTCGTTTATGCTATTGTTTCTCCTTAAATCTACTACTTTCTACCATTATTTTCTTTCAGAAGGGTCTGATACTAGTCCCTGCTCAACAACTTCAATGTATCTCTAATGAAACTTAAATTCCTTAGCCCAGAATTCACAATCTTCCTCACTTTGTCACAGTAGATGTTTGCGGCTTTTACTTCCCCTTACTCCCACCCACGGCTGCACACAATCCCAAACTCTGAGCACTGTGCTTCCTTCTACTTTTCCCGCGTGGCAACACCCAGGCACTTACCAATACCCATGGGACCATCTATAATCCCCAGCCCCCTTTGCAGTAAGACTAGGGCCAAGTGACTGGTACTGCCCACTCCCTTTCTCCCTGCCCCCGCCTGTTATCTTAGAGGGAACATGTTTCAAATGGCATTACGACAAGTTAAAGGAAGATTGCCTGAGCCATATCAGACATGTGAGAAATAAACATATTTTGTTATGCTACTAAAAGTTGGGATTTGCCTAATGAAGGAGCTAGCATTAATTCTCACAGTGCTCTGGCCCTGTGTCTTTGTTTATACAGATGCCTTTTGCTGAAACCCTTTATTTCTCTTATCTAAATTTCTTGCTATTAAAATCCTCTCATTCTTAAAAATAGTCCTTCCCAAGCACAGGCATGTAGATTGCCTGGTTTATGATAAAATTATACCTATCAGGTGCGGTGGACGGAATGACAATGTAGTAAGATTCTATAAAAGCAAATGTGTGGATTTAAAGCATTGTCTCTGGGCTGAAATAACTCCTTTTACCTTCCAATACTCTCTTATAACAGTGATAGTAGATAACAGAAGCAATTTCTCTTCCCACTTCCATTCTTTGGCAAAATTAAGTTTGACATCTGTACTTTGTTCTAGATGTTATCACTTTATGATATTCCCAAGTCTGATAACCACTACTTTGTATTATATTAATAAATTTTTATTTTTCAATTACAGTTGATATGCATTATATTAGTTTCAGGTGTACAACAGTGATTAGACATATTTATATAACTTATGAAGTGATTACCTTAGTGAGTTAACTACCCACCTGACACCATAGTTTTTACAATATTATTGCCTATGCTTTATATTCTCATGACTGTTTTTATAACTGGCAATTTGCCCATCTTAATCCCTTCCCCTTTTTCCCCTATTTCCCCAACTCCCTCCCATCTGGCAACCACCAAAATGTTCTCTGCATCTATGTGTTTGTTTTATTTTTGTTTTTTAGATTCCACACATAAGTGAAATCACATAGCGCTTATCTTTCTCTGTCTTCTTTTACTTAGCATAATACGCTGTAGGTTCATCATGTTGATGCAGATAGAATTCATTCTTTTTATGACTGAGAAATATGCCATCATATATATGTACCATCTCTTCTTTTTTTTTTTAAAGATTTATTTTTATTGTTTTTGACAGAGAGAGAGACAGAGACAGAGAGAGAGAGAGAGAGAGACAGAGACAGAGATAGAGAGAATGAACAGTCTCCATAGTTGCACATCATTGGTTTTTCCACATAGTTTCATTCCACAGGTGGGAGGGGCTGCACAGGGCAGGAACTGGGCCGGGGTCTCACCCCAGTGAGAACTGAACTGGGGAACTCCCCAGTTCAGCATATGGGTCCGCATGGGCCGGGGCCAGGATTCGATCCTCGGTCCCCAGGGCTGCAAAGTGAGCACTTAACCCACTGAGCCATCCCGGCTTCCCCACCATCTCTTCTTTTTTCATTTGTCTACTGGTGGGCACTTGGGTTGCTTCCATATCTTGGCTATTGTAAATAATGCTGCAATGGACATAAGAATGCAAGTGTATTTTCAAATTAGTGTTTTGTGTTTATTCAAATAAATACCCAAAGTGAAATTCCTGGGTCCTTCTTTGTCTCTTGTTACAGACTTTGTTTTAAAGTCTCTTTTGTCTGATGTAAATATTGCTACCCCAGCTTTTTTTTTTTTTTTCCCATTACTATTTGCATGAAACATGTTCTATTCCTTAACTTTCAGTCTGTGTGTATCTTTCAACTAAAGTGGGTCTCTTGTAGGCAATGAATGTATGGGTCTTGTTTTCTTATCCATTCAGCCACCTTATGTCTTTTGATTGGAACCTTTAATCCATTTACATTGAAAGTAACTGTTGATAGATATGTAGTTACTGCCATTTTATTATTCACATTTTTTATCCCTTTTTTCATCTTAAAGATGTCTGTCTAAGATTTCTTGTAATACCATTTTTACAAGTGTTGATTAACTCCCTTAGCTTTTTCTTGTCTGGGATGGCAACCACTACTTAAAGCATAATTCAATTTTTCCAGTAAGTCTTCCGTTATCCGGACCCAGAGCAGCCTCTGACATCGTTTACAAATATTTTGCTTGAGCCTTTGGCATTTTCTTACGTACCTGTGCTGCTAGAAAAAAAATTCCTTCAGGCACATGATCTTTTGTAACTATCCAAATGCAAATGTTCAGAATAATGTATTCTTATACAAATGAGAAAACTAAAACCTACAGAAGTTAAATTACTTGGAAATTATAATTTCTAAGATTTACTGAGCATTTACAGTTTGTAGACATTCTTCTAAGCATTTCACGTGTACTTACTCATTTCATCCTCACAACAAACTTTTCTGGTAGGTTACCATCACCAGACCCAGTTCATAAAAAGTGTCTACACCCTGCTCAAGGTCACACAGGTAGGAAACCGTCCCTTTAAGGTTGGAATTCCAGGCTGGCTTCTGAGACCATGCAGTTAACCACTAGATTGCAGGTGAAATAAGGATGTGACTTTTAAAAATACAAACCAGGTCTGTTAGTCCTTGGCTGGCATTCTTTTCTGCTGTAGAAGACTAGTTGTAAAAATCCCTTTTCTTCAACCTATTTTTAGAGTACTTATCATTTCAAGTACCATCAGAAGATTCAACCCCTTTTGCAGTGTCCAATCAGTATCTCAGCATAATTATTTCAGCTTTCCCATTTGGCATTCTAATTTTCTACACACCACTGTTTAGCTGTAAGATATTTCCTATTTCAATGTATATTTCTTTTCCACCTGTCCTCCAGAAAGAAAGTAAATTAATTAAGTCATTGAGCATTGTTCCAGCAACTGTGACAAAAACTCAATAAGGTGGGAAACAAGCCAATAATATCGTTTCCTTTCATTATGACTTTCAATACCTATTTGGTCAGGCTTAAATAAAGCTGTATTCATCTAAGAGCCCTAGATTTTAAATGCAGCGGGGGGCCTCCACTAGTTGAACTCTCTGGATGCCAGGTGTGTCATTTCACACTTTAAAAGCATGAAGAGAATTTTGGACTTCAAAAACTAGGAAAATATCAATGCTACAAAAAAAAAAAAATCAAAAACAGAGTGGCTACCCTGTCAGAAGCCAAAGTGCTTTTATTTTAAGAGGCTTTCATATTTTATTTGCCTGAGGAACCACTCTTGGAAATCATAGGAAAACTTTTATCATTAGACAGCCTGGATATGACATCATTTCTTTAAATATTGACCACAGCAGCCAATAAAGCATCAAAAACATATTTTATTAAAAGAAAAATTAGCAAATGTTTATAAAACTCAAAATTTCCAAAATTTATAATTTCTCAAAGTCAATGTGGTAAATGTCCCCTTCCTCCATACCAGGGACAGTCTCAGGATGAAAACTCATTTTACTCTACAGAGTACCCCTTACTCTCTGCCAGTACAAAGCGCCTGCTGGTCTTCATATTCTCTTCCAAGAACCCATTTGTTGCACCAAGCCTCATGCCGGGGATAGCAGGCTGTATCTTGGAACTTTCCTATTTTCCATCCAGGAGTACAATCCTCGTAGCTGAGCCTATCACTTTAACAGTGGAGCAGGTCTCTCTTGCTCAGACCTTTTAGCTCTGTTCACATAGCAGCTGCCCCTGAGAATTTGGAACCTGGTGCCTCCTTTTACAGCACACATCACCTCTCCTTTGAAAGACTCCCTCTGTCCCCAGTTACAGAAGACCCCAAATCGTTCATACTTTACAGAGACAATAACAGACCTTCCCACAACCCCACTGGCCCTCCCACCTCCCCATGAGACTGCTGAGTATCTCCCTCTTTAAGAAATATGATCTGATGCTCACAAAAGAGGTAGGGCAGGCTGTCACATATTTTTACAGAAAGAACATATATTGCCATATTTAGGTTAATATTTTACCAACGTATATATGAGTCCCTAAACTTTATGAGGTCTTTTTATTTCGATCAGAATCACAATTTACATTGATGTTAACCTAAGCATATAAATAAGTTAAGCAACAACTTCTAGAAATTTATGGGAAAACTGCCAGAAATATACACATATAGTATTCCACACAAGCCCAGCAAATATAACTATACATACTAAAAACATAAAATGTTGCATTTTTCAAGTCATCAAGAAGAATTTTTTAAATTCCACTATATGGTAAGTGAAAAGAAAACCTCATCAAGTAAAAAATTCAAAAATATTCCAGGCCATGGTTGTTGACCGTAATAGAATAAAAGAAGAAATTAATAACTGAAGTATAAATAAAAAAGACTTGTCAATTTAAAAGCATTCACCCAAAATACTGTCTGGTGGGGGGAAGCCAGGATGGCTCAATGAGTTGAGCACTCACTTTGCAGCCCCAGGGACCGAGGATCGAATCCTGGCCGCGGCCCGTACACTCCCATGTGCTGAACTGGGTGGGGTGTGCTTCCCATGTGTGAGGCCCCAGATCAGTTCTTGCCCCCATCTATTTGGCCCCTGACTCGAGGGGTCGTGCCTCCCATGTGGGAGGCCTCCAGCCTGGTTCCCGCCCTGCACAGCCCCCAAACTGATGACACGCAACTATGGAGACTGCTCTGGGCCCTCCCACTTCTGTCTGTCCCTGTCCCTGTCTGTCCCTGTCTGTCTCTGTGTGTCTGTCTGCCTCTGTCAAAAACAAAATAAATCTTTTTTAAAAAACTGTCAGGGGGAAGCCTGGATGGCTCAGTGGGTTAAGCGCTCGCTTTGCAGCACCGGGGACCCAGAATGGAATCCCAGCCCTGGCCAGTGTGGACCCATGTGCTGAACTGAGGAGGAGTCCCCCCAGTTCAGTTCTCTCTCTCTCTCTCTCTCTCTCTCTCTCTCTCTCTCTCTCTCTCTGTCAAAAACAATATAATTAATTAATTAATTTTAAAAAAACTGTCAGGTGATGATAATGTTCTAAATTATAGTTTGTAAAGAGATTATTTTGGTATGTACATTTGGGGTTAAAGTCTACCTTTTTAATACAAGCTTTTCAATACCAACATTACTTATATTTACAAAAAAATATCACCATGGGCTAGCCATAGACCTTCCCATGGTTTAATTGTTTCTGCTAAAATTAATTTTATTTGCATAGAAATCTCAAACAGCTAACCCTTTAGAACAGCCCTCAGGAGACATACTATTACAAACTTTAGGACATTTACAGGATGAGCCTAAAACACAAAATCAGCTGCATGGTAAGGTCTATTATAAAGGTATGACTTCTTTTAAATGTATGTTTAGAAGACAATGACTCTCCAAGTTGAGTGCCTTTATATTAACCCAAACCATTTCTCCCAAATGGCATTTAAGAACAAGGAAATTTCAGATTTTCCTCTAAATTCTAAGAAAATTAGCTTCTAACACATGCTCTTCTAAGAGCAGAGAAACTCGTTCACGCTGTTAATTAAATCTGTCCCCCAAAGATTAAGTAAAGGATATGTAGTTAAAATTCCAAATATACCCCCCATGTACCTCCCAACACCTATAATACTTTAACATTTATAAATGACATATTTATGGGGAATCAATTAAAAATACAAAAGTATCTCTTATGATTCTGAACACCCTCCAGAATTAAAATTAAGACCCTTAGAGGAACCATGACACACTAAAGAAAAGATTGGGGGTAGAGGGAGGGGGAGAAAACTAAATAATTTAAAACTCAAATAAAATTATTCCACAGGCTCTTAAAATCTCAGGCATTTTCAATAGTCTGAGATTTTTTTATTTTTTTTATAAAGAGAAACATATGTTATCCATACACATCTTTTCATTAAACCCCCAAAGTCCCATCTATTTGCTGGATATAAAAATTCTACATATGGAAAGAAAGTTTAAAACCACTGAACTTGAAATACAATTTATGTGCACATAGACATATGCACATAATTTCCTGGGTGTGTAACTTTAAGATGCATGTAAAATGCCTTTGTGGGTCTTGTTCTGTTTTACTTTTTTTCAATGTTAAGTGATACCAAGTCTCAGGGCAACAGTTTTATGCCCGGGTTTATATTTAACAAGATTTCTTATTTTCTCTGGCCACACACAGTTGGAGGAAATTTAATTTGACCCTAAGAGTCTAAAAGCATGAAGCACTAGTCCTTTTATGTACCTCTCTAACTGCACCTAACCTTACGAAAGAAAAAAAAAGGATCTAGTGATCTTTCTATACCAAGGAAGGAGGCCCTTTAACAGATTCTGTGGTTGAGAGAAAAGACCTATAGTACTTGAAAATCAAGTAGCTTCACATATAGCAAGTGGCTCTCCGACTTAGGCCTCCTAATGATACTAAATGATACCTCATTTGAATTAAAGGAGAATCAAGATTCCATCCCTGTCAACACTACAGATTTGTTGCAGCAGAAGATATGAGGAAATAAATGTTCAACATTCAAGGAGCACAAGATTATCTGTAAGGCACTGGGGCAGCAGTGATGGATATGACATGGGCCCTACCTTGGAGATTCTTAAAAAGCTTCCTATACTGCAAAGCACAATATTCATGAAGGGCATCATCCTTGACCATTTTTGCCCATACAAGGGTAATGCCCATCCTCCCACAACAGTCATGAAATGTAAGTCAGTTTGGATCACTCCCTCTTCCTTGGTCTCAAAATCTTTTCTCCAAAATTCCCCAGAGCCCACTGCCTCATCCCCTCGATTTTCAACACCTGCAGCTCCTGACCCCCCACCAGCTCCCCACATGGATTGTACCTTATCAGCAAAGCCATCCCTGACACTCCATCATTTCATTAATCTATTTAATCATTTATATAAAAGAATTTAATATAAAGTTATTTATATAAGTTTGATCATTTAAATAAGAACTTCATTAATTTTGCAAGTTTGCAGATTTAGGGATTTGTCTGTTTTGCAGTGGAATCCTATTCTTTTAATGTGTACATGTTTAAGTTTTTTGTTTTTTACCTTTTTATTGTGGAGGTTTTCAAATACACACAAAAGTAGAGCAAAGGGGTTAATAAACACACTTGTCACTCTGTGTCAACACTTAACGCATAGCCTTCTTGTTTCTGCTATAATTCCTTCCTGATGCCCCAGGCCCAAGTCTCGATTATTTTAAAGCAAATCTCTGGCATTTTTCACCGTAATAGCTTTGTGTACTTTACCATAACACACCAGTATATAGCTCTAAATGGTAAAGGCTATTTTTTTAACAAAGTGAATTTATCACTCCTAAACCTAACACTCTATTTAAAATTACAAACCCCTAGTACATAATCTCTTTCCCTATTTTTCTCTATTGCTTTTCTGCCATCTGACTTACTATATAGTTTACTTATTTATAATGTCTGTCTCAACCACTAAAATGAAAGCTCCCTGAAGGCAAGTATTTTTGTCTTTTTTTTGAAGGCACTCAATAATTCATTCCTGAACAAATAAATTCATCGAAGTCAAAAGAGATAGGATTTATATAATGATTTAGGGCAAGACCCTATGCTGGTCATAAATGTCAGCTTTTAATAAAAGATAGCAGATAATTCAAATTTTCTCTTTCCAAAAAAGTCTGAAGTTTTATATTCCTATGCAATTGCTCAAGGGTATATTCAGCTGACAATATAGGAATGTTAAAACAAACAAAAAGGGAGACAAAAAAAGAAGTTAAGCATTACTACCACCTTGACAGAAAGTCATTTTACTTCATATAGAAGTTCTTAATTTCTGGGAATGCTGAAGAGCACATTATTTCCACAACTTGAATTTGTTCTTCTATTTATTAATAAAAGTCTAGGAACAAGCACATGCTAACAGTAAAAGTTCCTAATTCTGTTTTGAATATTATAATAACTAACAGCTGTGGAGCCCTTACTATGCGCTAGGCATCTTGTACGCACTTTACCTAGATTAACTCATTATACTTTCATAATGTCTCTACAACATAGGTCCGATTGTTATTCTCAGTTTGCAGAAGAGGTTAAATGAGGCAGAGTAAGAACTCTACATAACAGAGCAGTTAAGAGTACATTCACAGTCCCTTAGCTGGTAAGTGAGAGCCCATGGCTTGCCCAGGAGGGCTGGGTCCAGAGTTTGCACTCTAAACCTCTGTGCTAGCCCCAAAATATTGTACATTTGTGAGCTGCTAGATTGCATTCTCTATGAGGAAACCAGTAGTGCAGAAAATTAATGAACTTCTCTGAGATTCACTTCTTCATTTCTAAAATAGGGTAGAAGTGTTAAATGAGCTTATCTATGTAAAACATTTAGCACAAATTTCTGGCATTTTGTAGCAGTCGATGCAGCATGATGATTAAGAGTAGTCTTTGTGTGGTTCAGGCTTCCCGGGCTGGAATCCCAGCAATGCCATTGACTCTGTGAACTTGGGCCCATTGTTTCACCTCTTTGTGCCTGTATTTCATCATCTATGCAGTGGGGGAAATACTGGTAGCTACTTCATAGACTTATGACAATTAAGAGCATTACTGTCTATACCGGGCATAGAACATTATAAATTCTCAATGTTAATTATTTTTTTATTTTAACTATCCATGTTACTTCTTCCTTTTCCCAACATAACTCCAAGCCAACTTTCCATACTTCACACACCCAGATAATATACACTTATCAGGATAATCAAAGTTAGTATTTCCACTGCCATTTGAGACAGCATGAATGGACCTTGAGATCATCATGTTAAGTGAAATAAATCAGACAGAAAAAAATCAAGAGCCATGTAACTTCACTTATAGGTGGAATATAAACTGAAAGTAACAAAGAAACAAAAACTCATGGTCATAGTCAATAGTTCAGTGGTTACCTGAGGGTAAGGAAGGAGGAGAAGAGAAGGGGCATCAAAAATACATGGTGATGGAAGGAGAACTCACTCAGGTAGAGAGCACACAATGCAACATATAGGCAATGTATTGCAAAATTGTACACCTGGAACCTATGTAATTTTTACCAACCAATGTCACCCTAATAAACTTAACAATTAAAAAAAAAATTAGTATTTCCACTGATATCCAAAATAACAATTGTAAAACTTCTAAGAAAGGTGCTAGTGACCATATTCAAAATTTATAAATGCAAAGCCTCAGAACTGGTTTCCCACAAGAAAGAGAGCCAGCTTTAAACATGTGGCAGGCCTGGGAACAGTGAAGCCATCCAGTCACAAAAGGCTCTTACCTTCTAATGAGGTCAGACCACATCTAGAGAGTGGGAGGGTGGAGAGTAACAGAAGAATCTGAACTTGCTTCCCCTTTAGAGACCACTGGTTCTCTCCCTCCTGCTCCAGACCAAGTTATTAATAAACAGAGTGAGGAGCTCATAGGAGACCCTGGCTACAGGATGTATAAGAAAAAGTCTTATCTTTGAATGAAAATTGAAATATTAATGCACAAGCTGAACTGAGTACTTACAAATGTAGAATTGGGACTGTGTGTGTGCAAACTAAAGTAGGACAGTCAATTTACTAAGAGTAAGCGCAAAAGTCAGGGGCCTGCTAAGGTCTCATCCTGAGACAAGAGAATTTTACTCCATTGAATAAATTACACAGGGTCAATAAGAGACAAAAATAAATCTGTTTTGTTGACATCTCCTAATATTTTTCTTGTTCAACATACAAGCTATCTTTAGGAAGCATCTAACTCCTGCACCTCAGCTTCCCCACTTCTGGTTTAGGAATAACCCAGTAACCTTCACCCTACCTCCATGCTCTCAACCTCCTGTCTCCTCATCCACCATAAAACTCTAGCCCCCCAAATCTTCCCCACTGTTCCAGGGCACGTCCTAGGTACATCCCTCTGCTTGCAC
>PVKE010035131.1:0-17035 GCA_004027555.1 Craseonycteris thonglongyai | reverse complement strand
AAAAAAAAAAAAAAAAAAAAAAAAAAAAAAAAAAAAAAAAAAAAAAAAAAAAAAAAAAAAGTTGCAGAGAACATGAGGTAGCAGATATCTGATTACTGTAGGCATGTATTGGAAAAGATGAAACGCAGTGCAACTAAAGAAGGAACTTGACAGTGGCCAAGTCATGGAAACAACTGAAGTGTCCTTTGATAGATGACTGGATAAAGTAGTGATGATACATTTACACAATGCAATACTACTCAGTGATAAGAAAAGATGAAATACAGTCATTTGTGACAACATGGGTGGACCTTGAAACCATCTTATTAAGTGAAATAAGTCAGACTGAAAGAATCAGGAAACACATGACCTCACATATAGGTGGAGTATAAAACTGAAAGTAACAAAGACACAAAAGCTTATGGACACAGTCAATAGTTTGGTGGTTACCTGAGGGAGTGGGCACCAGATATATGGTGATGGAAGGAGAGCTGATTCTGGGTGGTAAGCACATCGTGCAATACATAGGTGATGTAACATAGATTTGTACACTTGGAAACTATCTAATTGTTACCAACCAATGTCACCCCAATAAATTTAACAATAAATAAAAAAAGAAGGAACCTGAAAAGTAGGCTAAATAGGATCTCCAAATGAGATAAGAAGGGCTAGAGAAGTAGCTTGAGATGTTTTGAATAAGTAGCAAATACATATGCACATAGAAATGTTTTTTTTTCCAGAAAGAAAGGAATGAGGGAAAGGGTTTTTTCTTTTTACCTTACAACTTTATGTACTATTTCAATTTTCTCACCATATAGTAGACATTTCGTTTTTAAGAGGAAAAAAAAAAATAGGTTATCTGGGTGATGGGATTATGGGCCTTTCAAATTTTTATCTTCATAGTCTTTCTGTAGTATAGAAAATCTAATAAAATGTCATTTTTAACAACATAATTAAGCTAAATAAAAATTCTTATTTTTATCCTGTATGTATGTGGTATAGGGAAATGTGTGATTAATACCTACTCTGATGGTACGTTTATAGAATAGCTGGTAGAAAAGGTAATTTAGCCCTTTTGTAGGAAGCCTGTGAGTTCTTTGCACTTCATGAGCAGTAATGCATAGGGCCCCAGGGTACTAGCTAGTTGGAAAGAAGGGCAGTTGTGGCCCAGGAATTATCGAGAGCTCTTCTAGGTGACCAGCTTTGCTTTGGGATTCTTTCCCAGTCTTTTCAGAAACCCACAGTCTTCTAAGTTGTTTGAATTCCTATGGAACTGATTTCTATCACAAATGATGCTATTCAAACTCTGATCTGATATCACTCTTTTTTTTTTTTTCTCCTGACTTTGCTTCTCCAGCTGTTTTCAAAACTACCGGTAAATGCTGATCTGCCTCAATAAGAGGAACCAGCATCTGTTGCTCTCTGACTTCTAGAAGATATGTGAGATTTTAGAATATGTAAGATTCATGATGTACCAAATGAAGGAGGAGCTGAGATAGGAAGGGTGTACAGAATTCTTCAGTAAGTCAACATTGCTTATGGATGCCACGAATGAAAGCCATCATCTAAAACACAGCATATGAGATATTAGTATCGTCTAACCACTACCTAGTTTTGTAGGTACTGGTTGTTTTCTTTCTAGGTCATGCATTATCTTTTGTAGCTTTTTATCCCATCCCCCCCACATAATATCACACCTTCTGCCTTTTCTGAATCTTGCCCACCTCCAAAGCCCAGTTGGAGTGATTTCCAGCTCTCAGTGTTGTCTAACTGGGATTGAGGAGTTGATTGTTGGGTAATGGAGGAAGCAAACTTTAGAAGGCTAGGCACTTGGACTTCATTCTGTGTAGTTAGTGGGAACTCTATCAGTTTAGGGATCTCTGTTAATTGTGAGTACAGACAAAAAACAACAGTGATTGAGACAAATTTCTTAATTTGTTTTTTTGTTTTGTTTTGTTTTTTCTTGTCTACAGGAAACATGGAAGTGAACAGGGCCAGGGCCACATCTGTTTTTTCCTTAGCCTTTCCCTCATGATAGCCTCCTGGTTATAAGGTGGATGTTCTACCTTGAACATCACATTCATATTTAAGGCAGAAAGAAAAGGAGGTGTGAAGGGCAAACAGGTTCATGCCGCCTGATCCAGCTTCCCTTCTAAGGAGTGTTCCAGCAACTTATTGGCCGGAACTTCAGTTTTCAACTTATTGGCCAGAACTGTACCTGTGGTCAGTCAGGGTTCTGTTAGAAAAGAAATATCAGAGTAACTGTTTACTAGGTAACAAGCATGGAACAACACAGAGCCTTCCATTTGCAAATTGGCAGTAAGAATTTCCAAGAGAAATGTGGTGTGAAGCATTTCCCCAATTGTTTTTTGTTTGTTTGTTTACTATAAGGCATACGTATTTTTGCCTTGCCTTTCATGAGACTATCAGTATTTAAAACTTTTGGAAACACAACATTCTGAAAATAATATAAGTGAATATAATCAAATGCTAAGCAGGTGTGGGGCAGACTTAGAGTGTAGTAAAAGTCAGAGAAAGAAATGCGTTGGAAGTAGGAATTACTAGAAAAGATTTCATGAGAAAGAATTGAGCTGGACTTTGAAAAATGCATTGGGTTCTGTTTGCTACTATAATGGTGGCTGCACGACATTATACATTTGTCAAAAGCCAGCACACCGAGAGTGAACTCTGATAATGTGTCAGTGTAGGTTCATTGACTGAAACTGATGTGCCACTCAGGTGCAGGATATTGATAGTGGGAGGTTGTGCTTTTGGGCAGCCAGGGGATACATGAGAACTGTATTTTCTGCTCAGTTTTGCTGTGAACCTGAAACTGCTCTAAAACTAAGGCTATTTTTAAAAAAGAAGAAGCAAAAACAAAAAGCTGGATTGGATTTAAGTAAATGGACAGATGGTGAGGCTGGTGTTTCAATGAGAGAGGAAGAATGAACAAGGTCACGGACATAGAAGTGACTGCAGCATAGGACAGCATGCTGAGACTGGGTTGGCCCCTAATTCCAAACCACATGTAAGTTACATATTCAGTGGTTACCAGAGATGGATTGAAATAAACATACCCTTTCCTTATTAACCACTCATTTCTATTGTGTTTAGCAGAGTTGACTTAAGAAAATTTAAAGGAAAGTATTCTACTATTTTCTACAGAGGAGGAAGGATTAACTACTTATTCTGCAGCCAATTATATGTATGTTTATTGCACAGATTAAATTCATTCTGTTGACTAATACTCACAGGATTAGAATTACATTCAGATTTCTTTGCAAAACTAATATTTAAAACTGACTCTACTGTTCATTTGGGATTTGTTCCAAGAACTGTACATTTTTACCTTGATAATTATATTTTCCATTTCAATACAAAAGATTTTCTATTTGTGGCCTTTAGTAATCATTTTGTAAAACACTGGCATCAGCTGTTTTAGTTTTCGTTAAAGCAAAATATTGTCCTGTTAAAAGTAAAAACTTCTTTCAGTTCGTTACTTTAATTAAGCCATGTATAATAAAGTTGCGTTCTAATTATCTTTCTTTCTCAAGTTATTTAAATAGTTGGTTTTAATTATACACTGAATTTAATTGAATTGGGTCTAATTTGATAATAAACTCCCTATCCAGCTGTTGAAATTTAGACAGTTAACTACAAGTATGTAATTTACCATTTCTCAGTGTAACTGGAAAGCTATTAATATGATTAGGCTTTTCCCCTCTTTTCTGTTCTTTGCCCTGTACTTTACTTAGTCATAAACCTTATTCATATCATGGGGCACTGATCATTTGTGTAGCAGCTAGCATTGTGACTGGTGATAAACTACCAGGAGAGTTAGTCACCCACAGGGATACAAAAGCCTGCCTTTTAATCTGGTCTATATTAATGCAGATGGAAAATACAGCATTTTCAAGTCTATTTATAGTGTTGCCATCTGGCTGAGGGACAGTTTATGTTTGTTTATTTTTTGTTTGTTTTTAGATAAAAGTCTTTTTTTGCTTGAATTTAAAATGTATAACATTGCCTCCTGTCAGCAAATGTATCAGAAGGAGTTTGTAACATGATTCAAGTATCTGCTTTTAGTGATAAAACAGCTTAAGAAGTGATTCCCAATAGTTCCCAGGAAATATATGGAGCATGTGTTTTTCTGAAATATGCTTTCCTTCATGTCAGCTGAGATGGATGTTTCTTTGACTGTTTAACGAACATGATCAAAACAAATCTATGAAATGGCTTTGGGAAAAGACTGGCTGACATGACTGTTTTGAAGCCTTTTCTGATGTTTCCAGTAGAGGCAATGTTCTCATGCTTATTCCCATTCAGTGTAAGTAATGCTCTGTTGTATTTGGAGTTTATCTCTAATTCCCGAGATACTGTAAGTCACACTGGGCAGACCTTTCCATTATGTGGCTGCCAAAACAGTCATTTGATTTGAGTCTTGCTTGATATCATGTCAAAATCATCCTAGAATTATATTAATCTTTTTCTTTTCTGATATGCAGTGAATGTGACTATTATCTGACAATTATTTGGTCACCTTTTCTCTACACTTTTAGCAGCCATCAAAAAATGAGCAAATGTATACTTTTTCTTTTCACCTGTCATCTTCTCATGAATACTTTTACTTTCTGGGTTCTTTTTACCACAGTTTGCTCAGGGTACACCATCCACCGTCTCTCCCTCACTTTCTCTCTCTCTCTCTCTCTCTCTCTCTCTCTCTCTTACTTCCTTATTCAAGCATTTATTCAAAGTCATGTGTGTGTCAGGTAGTGAGCTAAACAATAAAAATATGGAGATTACAAGGAATGAAAGGCATGGTCCCCGCCCTCAAGTTGCTCTGGTTTAGTGGAAAATTATCATAGATCTGCGCTTGCCCAGTATCAAAGACTAAATGCTTCTAGATCAGGCTGCATTTACTTGGAGACCATCTGTGGTTCTCTACCCCCAGAACATAATGGCTGTGATTAGACATCAGCTGTTTGGAGACAAACAAGTGGACTACTCTTATCCCTTAAAAATACTCTGGTGGGAAGCCTGGATGGCTCAGTGGGTTAAGCGCTCACTTTGCAGCCCCAGGGACCGAGGATCGAATCCCGGCCCCGGCCCGTGTGGACCCATATGCTGAACTGGGGAGTGCCCCCAATTCGGTTCTCACTGGGGCGAGACCCCAGCCCAGTTCCTACCCTGTGCAGCCCCTCGCCCACCTGTGGAATGAAATTATGTGGAAAAACCAATGATGTGCAACTATGGAGACTGCTCTGGGCCCTCCCCCTTCTCTCTGTCTCTGTATCTCTCTCTCTCTCTGTCAAAAACAATAAAAATAGTAATAATAAAAAAAATACTCTGGTAACTTGTTTTGATAGAATTAATCTTTTGCTGTGATTTAAGTAATATTTATATCTTTGATGTGTGATTTAGCAAACAAAAAATTGATCTTTTTTTTTTAGGGAAACTTTGGTTATGTCAATATTATCTTACATATAGACTGACAGTTCAATGTAACTGCCTCAATTTCTTCTTGGAATTTGATGGATTATAAATTATTAATAAATACCTATATGTGTCTGTTCCATTATTCATGTCTTAGCGTCAATTTTGAAAATGAAAAGTGATGTTTCTAGTGAATACTGTTCCCATTTATGACTTACCGGTAACTGTACACAATGATGGATTATATTTGTAAAATGAGTGTCTTTGTGTTAAGTTTGTATTTCAGTATTGGACACATTTCTTTGTCTTTTGCTTGAATATCATTTTCTATCACTGTCATAAGATTTTTTATGGTTTTCTTTATGAAGAAATAAGTAATCAGAAAATGACTTCCAGTTACTTTCATTGTTGTGGAAGGAGCTCCCCAGTTTTTTAAAACCTCCCCATGGTCTTAGAAGACTCTAGTGCAATTTACTATAGCCATTAAGTCAAAACTTTTTGTTCTATATGGAGTGCATGAAATGCAAAGAAAAAGTAAATCTTAATTGTTTCTTTCAGCAGAATGAATGAGGATGTGATTTGTAACTCAGATATACTATTATCAAATACTCTTATTTAATTGCATTTGTTTTTGCATTAAGAAAGAACAATAGAATGTTGAATAAATGGCTCATCATTTTTATTGCTGTCTCAGATTAATGTGGCTAGATTTTATACCACAAAGTGGATTTATTCTGGTGAAGAAGGGCAAATTAGACTCCGCTATTTTTCGGCATCTGCAGTTACATGCATTGCCATGGCACAGTGCCTGTAAGTTTGCATAGTGAAGTGGCTATTTCCCCATCCTGTGGCAGTCTACAAAAAATTAAAGGCATTGATCAGCCTCTACCCACATTTTATTTCCTTGACTTGCCTGCAAAATGACCTTCCAAAACACCCTACCTGTTTCCCAACAAGGCACATTTCCTACATTCTGTATATCCTCATTCTACCCACTGCTCTTGCTCCCTGGAGTTTGTGACTAGGGTCCCATTTTTTGTAGACTTAGAAACAGGGAGATCCTGAGGGACTATGGAGGGTCCCTTTGTGATGTTACCTACCCAGCTTGGCTCCCTGTAGGATAACCACACAGAGCATACCCCACCCCACCACTCCCCACCGCCTCTCCTTGCTGCTTCTCCCTATTCATTCTTGCCACTTTTTCTCCCTTAATAATCATACAAAGGGTAAGTGGAGAAATCTGAGTAATTACTAAATTGTAAAGAAAGCAGAGTTCTTAAGATGTCTAGTTTTAGTCTATTAAAATGGTAACCTTTTTTCTTTTTACCCATTTCTAGCATGCATATTAGACTTTACTTTTCATGTATCCAGACTCCACTGAAGTTAAAGTAGTTCAGAGCCAGAAGTTTCCTATGACATGCTTCTTTGACTTTCATTGTCTTCCTGATAAAGTTCAAACTCTTAGAATTCAAGGAGTCATTGGCTTCAGCCTGTTTGTCTTACCTTGTTTTCAACTGCGTGCCTCCCTAACCCAGTGTTCTGACTGGACAGTCCTGATTTTTTTTTTCCCCCTCACTTGATCATTTTGCTTGTGCCATGCCCCAGCCAGGAATGGTCTTCGCTTTACCCTTGACTTAATGTACCACAGAGTCTGACCATTCTTCAAAATTTTTATCCAGTGACGTTTTCCATCACTGCTAAGCCCTCTAGCACCTCCTCCCCACTCTGAATCCCTGTAACACTATCTGTGTCATTTATTTGGTTATTGAACCTCTGTGGTATATTGATTTTTAAAAACTAAATTGGTATAGTGTTGCAGTTTTACGTATTTGTATATTGTCTCCTCCAAAGGATGATAAGCATTGGGCAAGTAGAAAGCTGTCTGGTGATCTTTGTATTCTCAGCGCATAGCAAAGTGGCCCACGGGAGTGTCTGTAAATGTTTATTGAAAAAATGACTTAACATTCCTGAGCTTGAGGATATGATGATTCCATTGATAGTAACAAAAAGGCTGACATCAATCAGGGATTGATGATTTTGTGAGGACAAGTTAGTTCAGCTTTTGGCATAGTTTCAAATGATAGCAGAGCTGCATGAGCATGTTTTCTATGGGTGGGAGACTGGACCTCTATTTTTATTTTATTTTTTTTAAAGATTATTGTTTTTGACAGAGAGAGAGATACAGTCAGAGACAGAGAGAAGGGGAAGGGCCCAGAACAGTCTCCATAGTTGCACATCATTGGCTGCACAGGGCAAGAACAGGGCTGGGGTCTCGCCCTGGTGAGAACTGAACTGGGGGAACTCCCCAGTTCAGCATATGGGTCTGCACGGGCCAGGGCTGGGATTCGATCCTCGATCCCCGGGGCTGCAAAGTGAGCACCTAACCCACTGAGCCATCCTGGCTTCCCCTGGACCTCTGTTGAGAGAACATATTTATAAATGCCGATTTGAAAGTGACCTCGAGATAGTGCTTCAGGCCATAATGAGAGAGAACATTTCTGAAGAGAATAGAAATTACTGGGGGAATAAAAAACTCCAAAACGGAGTTGGAAGAAGTAATTAGGAAACCAGAAAGGAGAAAGAATTGGTAGAAGGAATTATTCACTTAATGTTATTTTCTCAGTACTAAGCACAAGGTGTTCCCACCAAGTAGGGTGCTGTTTGAATAAATGAGAGTGGAAAGAAAACTGAGGGAAAGCAGGAAATTAAACCCAGGTTTGTCTGATGCTAACTTACATGAGCTTGAGCATTACTACACAACATATTCACATATAACTATGAAGAATTTAAATTAAGGAGAAGGTCCCCATCATGCGGAGTCATTAGAAAAGTCATCAGGAGTTGAGAGTGCATTAAGTCCTTGTTCCAATGCAAATTTCATAAATAACTTTGAATAAAATATTTAATATCTATGATTCCAATGTTATGATACTCCTGGCAGTTGTATCAGAATAAAACTAAAATGTCAGGTAAATGAGCAAAAAGGTTATAAAGTAGAATTACTTTACTGTACCTGAAAGTAACTGTTGTTTTGTATATTATGATTTTAAACCAGTAACATTCATCAATGGCCATTAACACTCTTCTGCAGCCAAAGTTTCAAATAAGCAATTTGTTAGGGTGTTGGGGTTTTGTGATTCACTAGGAAGACACAGAACCCAGAAGATTGTCATACTTGTGGCTGATCTACTGTGGCAAAATTCGGCATTCCTAACAATAGCATTCAGTCCTGCTGTGGTAACTGCTTTTTGCACAGGTAGATCGAAACTATGAGATCGAAACCTGTGAAGTTTTGATATTCAAACATTTTTTTTTACTACAAAAATGGCAACTGCACAAGGCTCAGTCTAGTTCTGTCTTCTGGTTTATGCTCCCATAGCTGTGTGGGTAGACTGGGAGCTGTGTCCAGACTCCAACTGCACAATATAGCAGAGAAGAACCCATACAGAGAGAGCATGGGGTGGAAACTTTTGCTGTTTCCCTAGCAGTATTCTATATTTTATTAAAAATAGTAACAGAAATACGTTAGCCATGTGGATGTCAAGACCACGTATCAGTCAGTGAGATTTAAACTTAGAGTGGCATCTAAGGTTGTAGTCACAAATGTCTTATTAGAGAGTAATTGTCACTACATTAAGCATTTGTTGGACCACT
The DNA here is from genome assembly GCA_004027555.1 of Craseonycteris thonglongyai. Taxonomy (NCBI): domain Eukaryota; kingdom Metazoa; phylum Chordata; class Mammalia; order Chiroptera; family Craseonycteridae; genus Craseonycteris; species Craseonycteris thonglongyai. The sequence goes on along the minus strand of PVKE010035131.1, from coordinate 7,969 downwards.
TCTTTTGATCTACTGAGAGAAGACTCTTCAACTGGACCATACGGCCAAAAATAGAAACTAGGCTGCAGGGATCCATGACCTTTACGGGAAGACATTGCAAGGAACTCAGTGAATGGAGGGGATATGGATTACAGAGGTGCATTTGTGGTACTTACAGGAGCTGCAGAATGTTTACTGGGCGAAAGCTCCAAATGTCTGCTGCCTCTGTGTCTAGTTTCAGAGTGATTGAGAGAGAGAGAGAGAGAGAGAGAGAGAGAGAGAGAGAGAGAGAGAATCCCAGACCACAAGGATGCTTCTCTGTATCCTTCCTCTTGTCTTTACTCCAACACTCACATGTAACACTAATGGGATAAAGCTTTCAAGCTGGCAGGAAGATCAATAAAAAATTTATAAGGCAGACGAAGACTTATTGGGTATGATAGTATATGGCTCATTTTTCTTTTTTAAGAAATGAAGGAAGAGATTCAAATAATAGTAGAAAGTCACCGGAGTCATTTTTTAAATGGTATTTTCAATGGCAAACTTTAAAGTGGTAATGCAGTTCTACCTGCTAACTTACCTACAATTTCCAGATATTTAATTGAAGTTGGAGATCTTAAAATGAATACATTCCTGTTTCTGTTGTGTTCTCAAGTGGTGATTCCCTGCACTTTGTTAAAAAAGAAAATCTCTCCCAACATTTTATTTTTCCATTGTTATGATTGAGAGGTTTTTTTAAGGCTTATATTTACTTCATGTGATGATAACTTGAAGGGCATTAAATTTAAGAAAACTGCCATCTCAGTAAACCTCAGAAAAATTGATGATTACCTCTTCCCAAACCATGGTGTACCTTAAAAGTCCTACCAATAAATCCAACCTACCTGAGGACTCCCTGGAGGTGTAATTGAGCTGAGCTGAAAACCTCTGAAAACTGCCAATGAGTCACACCTTCCTGCTACATTGGTCACCTTGCTCTCAAGGATCACTGTCACCAAGTTGATAAAGGTGTGGTCTCCCTATTAGTCCTGGGTGAGCAAAGCTCTGAGAAAATAGAAACCAAGTTTCCCACATTTGTATCGGGAATAGAGAGAGAGTTGAAACCACTTTCTACCATTTATGGAGCCTTGCAGTGGGTCTGGCAGTCTCATTTAGTTTTCACAACTCTGAAAGCATTTTCAGCCTTTAGAGATGAGGGAATGAGGACTGAGAGGTTAAGAGGATTCGAAGCTCGTGAGTGGCAGAGCCGCATAAGCCAACTCAAAAACATACACATACCCACCAACCTCTACACACAGGGTGGCTGTGGGAGTAGCCAGGCCAGGGCCTCAGTGGAAGAGCATAAAGTCGAAAGTTGGCTGAATGACTATGAAATACCAGCTGGGTGCCAAGCCCTATGGTAGACTCTTAGCATCCAACTTCTCATTTAATCCTCCCGGAAACCCTGTGAGTCAGGCAGTAATTTGAATCCAGTTCTGTGTAAGTCTGTGTCTTCCCTCTTACCATGAGAACAGTGTAAGCAGAGAGATTTTTGAGCAATAAGGACTTTGATGATAGTGGAAGAGAAAGAAAGACTGGTAAAAAGTGGAAAGAGATTGAAAACGTTAGAAAAGCATCCAACCTAATGGATGGAAATTAGCAGTATATCATCTTGCACCAAAAAGCCTGACAATTTTTTTAATTGACTTTACTAAGTTTAACCTATTGGTTTTACATAAACATAAGAATTTTCAAGATAGATTTCAAGTTTGTCTTATGAGTAGGACTCAAACTGTTCTGGGATAAAAAATGAATTCCAGATGATATAGTGAGCAGATAGATGTTCAACTAGAAGGGATCCAATAAAAGTCATATATAGATTAAATAGAAATTCAAGTATCCACACATCTAATTTAGTTGAAATTTATTTTTTACATTTGAGTTTCAAGACAATCATGCAAATTACATCCCACCCTCCACCCCCAGCCCCCAACCCCCCCAAAAAGAACTTTTATCAAGAATTATTTTGGGGAGGTGGGATGGCTCAACGGGTAAAGCACTTGCTTTGCAGCCCCTGGAACTGAGAATTGAATCCCGACCCCGGCCCATGTGGACCCATGCATGTGCTGAACTGGGATGTGTTTCCCATGCATGAGGCCCCCAGTTTGGTTCTTGCTTCCCCCAGTTCAGCCACTAGCTCGAGAGGGCATGCCTACCATTCTGGAAGCCCCCAGCTCTGTTCCTGCCCTGTGTGGCCCCCGCCCATCTCTGTGGAAGGAAACCATTTCAAAGACTGATGATGTATACAGCTATGGAGACTGTTCTGGGCCCTCCCCCTTCCCTCTGTCTCTCTGTCACTCTCTGTCTCTGTCAAAAACAATAAATAACTCTTTTTAAAAAAGGATTATTTGGAAAAGTCATCTGTACTGACTAGGTGTGGTGGTCTTCTTAATCTTCTTCATGGCCCACTGTTACATAATCTTTAGTTAGGATGTTCATTGCCAGGACCTGAGGGCACTGCTGATACTCAGTCATCAGAGAGAGATTAAATTATGTCCAATATACCAAGGCCAGGAAGAAATGAATCCATTTGAAATGTATTCCAAAAAAAGTGGTCCCAATTATCCTCAGTTAACTAAAAATGATAAATAGAAGATCCCTTAAGCAGCTTACCAATTAAGGTTTTACTTCCCATGTGCTAGAGGTGGCTTCTAATAAAAAGAAAATTCTAATAAAAGCACTCCAAATTTGAGGGGTACTTCTTTCTCTTTATCTTTCCCTTAAGTATTAACTTTTTTATGAACCATTTTAAGAAGGTTACCTGGCAGAATAAGAGGAAAGTTTCTAAATATAGTCAAGTTTTGGTCTTTAGGGGCTGCCTCTACAGTTGTGAGACTATGTAGTCAAAACTAACCAGGTGGGGCTTTACCTGCTACATGGTGATAGTTGGCAACTGGTTTTTGGCAAGTGAGATAATAGTATGCGTTACAGCACCACAGAACCCATCATACTTTCTGATTTCTAGACCACTGCCAGGGCTTATCCTGGCTCCACTCATACCCATCTTGATTTGTCCCATCCCTCAGCATTATGCACACACAGAATTTAGCATTTCTCCAGTGGTAAGTTGCCCGCTAAAATTTCCTCAAGTACCAGAGTCCTATTAGAAACCACTGATTTGAGGCCTTTAATTATTTATCACCCATTCTCTTACTGTATCTTTACAGACCTCTCCCTGCAAATAAGGCAAAGAAAATTCAAGTAGATAATACTTAAACCAATCAAGATTTGTGTTTGAAGTTTTTATTTAAAGCAAATAAATTGTTTGAAACTGGGCAAGATTAAAACAGTTATATAAGAAACTTTTTACTATTTAGTGATGATTTTCCATGCTAGCTAATACACTATGTAATTGAGAGAGCTACAAAAACTTGGTATGTTCCTCATTCAGAGGTCAATCTAAACTTGGTAAATTTAGTAATTTTTTATGTACATCCTGCGTACCATTTTTAAAAATTGTATTGTTCTTTACTTTTTATTTTATACTTGAGGAGATTAATAACCTCAAAAACTTAGGACGTAAACTTTTGTGACATAATTTGTCAAAATGTACTAAATATTTCAAAATCTCTAACATTTATCAAGAAGTAACTAGAAAGAACATTTTTTATGGAGAAATTCTTTTATATTTTAGCTCTTTGGCTTCCTACTCCTGACATGGTCAGGTGTGGATAATAAATCCTGTCAGGTATACTCTTTAGAAAAATTGGGTACCAATTTTATATCTAGTCTTCCTGAAGAATAGTTGTCATTACACTTTTTCCAATTCAAAAACCTTGAGCAAATGAACTCTGTGTTCTAGATAACGCCCAACTTCTTCAGCCTAATGGAGGAGGTAATAAAAATGTTATATGTCAGAAGGTAAGGACTATGGAGCAGGGTAAGGAAGAGTGGGGAGTGATGAATGATGGGAGTGCTATTTTAAACAAGTCAAGGGGATGCTTTAATGTTACCGTTGAGCAGAGACCCAAAGGAAGTGAAGGGGAGATCCATGTTGATACCTGGGAGAAGAACGTTCAGGTCCATGCAAAGGCTCTGAGAGAGACTCAGTCAGTATGAGTAGAGCAGAGTAAGAGGAAAAGTGATACAAGGTGAAGGCCAAACCATTTAGTACCTTCTGGGCCTTCGTAGGGACCTCCTGTTTTACTCTGAGTGGGATGGGAGCTGTTGAAGGATTTTGAGCAGGGAAATTGTGTGACTTATGTGTCATTGGAATCACTCTGGCTGCTGAGATGAAAATACCCTGGAGGGGATCAGTGGTAGGATCAGGTAGACTGTCAGGGTATCACAGTCACACAGGGGAGAGATGATCAGAAAGGTAGTGGCACAGGTGCTAAGATGTTTTGAAAGTAGAGCTAAAAGAACTTACTAATGGGTTGAATATGGGAAGTGATAGAAGGAGTGAAGTCAAGGATGACTTCAGGGCTTTGGGCCTAATCATCTAAAGAATGGAATTGCCCTAATGGCGGGGAAGACTGGGCAGAGCTGATCTTAAAGCAGAAAGGTAGGAGTTAGGGAAACTCAAGAGCTTGGTTTTTGACATGATTTCTATCTGAGACAGTAGCAAACATTCTTGGTCCTTGGAAAATACGTTAAAGTAATACATGTAAACAAAAATTTGCCTGGTCATGGAGAACCCTATACTTGATATAACCAGAGAACTGCCTGGTATTTCTGCCCATACATTCCCCTTAGTCTCTGTAATAATCTTTGTTACTGAACTTTTCTCAGAGACTTTTTCAAAATCCTAGTAAATTGGGGATGCTGGGATAGCTCAACAGGTTGAGCACTTGCCTTGCAGCCACAAGGTTCGGGGATCGAGTCCCAGTCCCGGCCCGTGGAAACCCGCATGTTGAACTGCAGTGCAACTGCCAGGATGCAGTAACCGCCAGGATGGCTGTGAAGGTTTTTGCATCCCATGGATGCCCCCAGTTCAGTTCCATCCCGTGTGGCCCCACATACACCTGTGTGGAATGAAACTATGTCAAAAAACTAATGATGTGCAACTGTGGAGATTGCTATGGGCCCTCCCTCTTCTCTTTTTGTCTGTCTCTGTCTCTCTCAACTTCTCTCAAATCATAATAAAAAATTTTTTTTTTAATCCTGCTAAATTACATGAACTTTGGAGGAACTAAGATCAGATACTTTAGATTCCAATTATACCTCATGTGGCTTTATGTGTAAACTGTGACAGCTGGGGTAGATGACTTTGTGGACCCTGAACACGCCACTACTACAAGATTGGTTGCTTAAGTTGAAGCTGTTGATCTTTCCATGTGTCCTTCTCAGTGAACAGTATGATTCTTGAGGGCAGAGGCTGGAACTGCTTCATCTTTTTATTGCCTGAATCTAGCCCAGCACCTGATGCAAAGGTTAAACAGTAAATGTTGAATAGGTGAAAGTTCCTGAAAATTTTTCAAAAAATTAAATATGTCTTTTCTCTCTTGTCTCATCCATATAGCGCCAGAAAGTTACAAGGTACACGAGAAGAAAACCACCGCCCCCAATCGACCCTCCTCTGTTACTTCAGGACAAAATAACAACCATTCAGGAAATAAGCCAGGTATGATGTGTTGCATTTGCTGTGGGAAAAGGGAGATTATTCCAAAATCATTGAAGTCATGTTAAAATTTAAGAGAGTATTGTTCTAGTCCTATTTCCAAAATGCTCATACTGGCTCATCGGAGTTTAAGTCGGAGAACCTCTCAAAGCCTTGATTTTCTCTTTTTTTAAATGGAGACTAAGACATCCCTGTTTACCTCTCAGAATCATCTTGACAATCAATGAGATGCATTGTTTATTGTAAAGCAGTGTGCAAATGGTAACATTTTTGCTATCCTGTTTGAAATGATAGATACAATTTTTTGTGCCTGTATGCCTAGCATTGTTGCATATCTCCTTTGTGACTTTTTCAAAAACTGTTTAAGGAAATCTTTACACGTAGCAAAGCTGGTATAGAATTATGTTTTTTGGTTCTCCATCTCCACAGTGATTGTACACCTACACAGTAATTTCATTTAATAGCCTGTGATTCATGGTTTATCCTACTCTGTGATACAAAGAAGCAGTCTGTAAACATATGCAAACAAATGGATAGACAATGCAGTTGCTTCCAGGTATCCAACAACTATTGTGTGATCCTTGGGAGAGAGAAATGTATAGGATGATGATGAGAGACAATCAAAGGAAAGTAAAGGCAAATTGAACACCACATGAGTGTCTTGGAAGCCAGCTTTGTGCTGCATCCAAGACCAAAGTCACTCAAGAACAAGGAATCAGTGAGAATAAAAATGGAAATAATTGAAAACATTCCTCATTCTACCTACTTTTGTGGGCTTGTGGAAAAGGTCTTAAAGCCAATAAATCAGGCTTTTCACTTAGAAGAAAGATGAGTAACAAGTAGAATTTCAGGTACTGCATGAGCAGCTGTAAGTGGAAAATGTATAGTTTCAGCGAAGCTTTAATCAGCAGGCTGCGATATCCCCATTTAGTCGATTTGTCTTTTGATTCATTTGTTTATCCATCTATCCACCCACCACTCAACCACCGTCTAATAGTTATCGAGTAGTTGTTCTGTGCCTGGGACTGTGAGAGGGACTGCGAGGCCAAAACCACAGGGCCCTTGTCCTGTCAGGGCTAATTCTAGTGGGCTTTTGTTCCTTGTACTCAAGTGAGTGTCCTTGCTGAAGTGGAAGTTCTTTAGCATGAAAACCCCGTTTGTTTTACCATGAGAATTAAGCCTAGATAAGTGGTTTGTGTTCTCCCCATTAACCATCACTTCTAATGAATTTTTTTATCATTTAATCAATTCTAATCAGTTTTCATGCCATTTTGAAATTCAGACATTTTAAGTGAAAATTTCTTTACTGTACAATTTATACTTTTATATCCTGATAACTGATTGATTCATCTGATATTAGCACTGTGTAGGTACTAGGGACATGTTATTAATAGACATTATCACTACATTCAAGTTGGCATTATGATACAGTAAACTAATATGTGAATAGATAATTCTAACACAGAATTTCTAGTGTGATAAGAGAGATCTGCACAGAGTATAGAAAGAACAGAGACAAAAAAAACAACTCCATTTCAATTGGCTATCTCTTTGTAGAGCAATTTGATTTATGTTGCTAAAGTCAAGTTAAATGAGGAAACATTTTATTACAGATTGTGTATTTTTAGCATTCTTGTGCCTGCTTGCGTGTATATAGAGATTAGCAAAGGTACGCATAATGCTTTTATTTTTAAAAACACCCTGTTATTTTCCTGTATATCTCTAAAAGATAATTAATGTAGAGGTTGCATATTAGTGGGCTAAGCTTAAGTAAAACCTTTTGATGTTATGGATATGAGTCATGGGAGTATTTGTCTAGAGCAATTTAATTTCATTCTTTAGAACTTAAAATGAAAGAACAAGCACATGTTAAATTTTGTGATATTTTGAGTGTTGCCCTAACCTGATTATGGGTGTCCTGACCAAATGATTTCTCAGGGCCCTCCTTTACCTTCTGATACTTTAAACTCACTGTAGACTATCTCTTTGACCTAGAAAGCATCTATTCATGTTCAAATTGTGAGTATTTTATCTTTAAAACACATATGAGAGGCCCTCATGGTGGTTTGTAAGCATGGGTCCCAGAAGGACCAGTGTTTTCAGCTATGAGTACTTGAACCCAGACCAAAAGAGACAGTTTGTAAAGTCGCAGATCTGTCCACATCTATAGAAGTGGGAGATGATTCTTCCCCACTTTATCAGCTGCTTCCACATGCTAAAGAACTTGATCAAATAATAAGAGAAAATTGCATTTTCTTCTTGAACTATATGCATGCTTACCTGAGAAAAGCAGAAATTCAGTTTCACTAAAAAAATCCCTCCTTGCTGAACTGGGAGCTCCCCCAGTTCAGTTCTCTCTCTCTTTCTCTCTCTCTCTCTCTCTCTCTCTCT
>PVKE010035129.1:0-17027 GCA_004027555.1 Craseonycteris thonglongyai | reverse complement strand
TGAACTTTATATAAAAGAAAGTTTCATATATGCAGTGGTTCCTTTTCTTAAGGATGTTTCTTATCTTCATTCTCTTTGGAAACTTAAGTCTTTACTTCTTCCCCTTTTTATATTTTTGTTGTTCCAGTTTATCCCTATTTACTTTTACTTTTTGTTTCAGGTCCAATCACCTCCTTCAGTATTTCTTGAAATGCTGGCCTTGTGCTGGAGAATTCCTTCAATTTCCGTATGTCTGCAAAAGTCTTTATTCCTCCTTCATGTCTAAAGGATACCTTTGCTGGGTAGAGGATTCTTGGCTGATAATTTTTCTCCTTTAATATTTTGAATACTTGTTCCATTCCCTTCTGGCTTGTAGAGTTTCTGTTGAGAAATCTCATGAGAGTCTGATGGGCTTTCCTTTATAGGTTATGGTGTTCTTTGTTCTGGCTGCCTTGAGGATTCTTTCTATGCTTTGACCTTTGACATCTTCAGTATAATGTGCCTTGGAGAGGGTTTGTTAGGATTCAAGTAGCTAGGGGTCCTATTTCCTTCTTGGATTTGAGGTTCCAGTTCTTGCCATAGTTTTGGGAAGTTCTCATCTACTATTTGTCGGGTAGATTCTCTGTGCCCATCTTTTCCTCTGCTCCCTCTGGAATACCCATTATTCTTATATTATTTTTTCTAATGGAGTCAGATAGTTCTTGTGGATATCTTTCATTTCTTTTAGCTTTTAGGTCTCTCTCTTCTTCCTTCTGTGATATTTCCAGATTTTTGTCTTTGATTTCACTAATTCTTTCCTCCAGCTGGTCAGCTCTGCTTCCTAGGCTATCTATTTTATTTTTTATTTCTTTTATTGTGTTGTTTAGCACTAGAATTTCTGTTTGCATCTTTTTCATAGATTTTATTTCCTTTTTGAGATCATTTAACTCCTCTGTGTACTCTGCCAGTTTTCTCTGATCTCTTTGAACATTTTCATAATTACAACCTTGAATTCTCTGTCATTTAGCTCATATAATTCCATATCTTCAAGTTCTTTTTCTGGAGAATTTTCTCTTCTTCATGAGCTCCTTTATTCAAAGGGGTATTCATCGCTGCTGGAGCATTTTGTTTCCTGGACATGAGGACTTTTCCCTTGGTAGATGTGAAGGTATCTTTCTTTTACTTCCTAGCTGGTGTTAGTGTCTTATAATATTTCCTCTTATTTATTTCATTTTCTCACAGTGGGAGACTTCCTAGGAGATGGGCTTCTCTTTGACTCAGTTGTCCTGGTCTCTGTATGCCTCCTCTTTGGGAAGGTACAGTGGGCGATGGTATTCTATGCCTCTGAGATCCCACTGCTGTCAGAAGCTGCCACACCTAGATCCCTCTGCTGGCTTTAGAGGGAAAGGTGGGGGCGGGGCTCGTTCAGAAAGGCATAGGTTTGTTTGCTTCACAGGGTAATGGCGGCTTCCCTCTGCTGGCTTTAGCGGGAAGAGTGAGGGTGGGGTTTGTTGGGAAAGGTGCAGGTCTGATTGCATCAGGGTAATGGCGGCTTCCCAGCAGTAGCTCACTGAAGGCCCGCCATGGGCTAGGCCTGTGAGGCCCTGGGAGACAGCAAGGGAAAGCAGCCAGGCTCCATGTCCAAGGCCACATGCAGTGCTCCAGTTGGGGCCTTACCCCACTGAGGGCCACTCTGTGCCTGAGCCATGAACACACACACACACACACACACACACACACACACACACACACACACGGTGTCAGTGCTCCAGCCACTGAAACACATGCCTCCAGCTCCAGTTGCTGTCCTCATGCTTCGCAAGCCCCCAGCTCAACCCACCTGACTCAAGCACCAGCAGCAGGCTCTTCACTCCGGTCACCTGTACCAACCTCCAGCTGCTGCTGGTGTCTTGCTCTGGCCTTCTGCACCGCATTCTGGCTGCCCTCACCATGCCATGGCTGCTCTCCCCACCCTACCACCGGGGCCTCTCACCACGGTCAGCTACACCCACTTTTTCCCTCCACCTCACGCTTTGGCGTCTGCACCTCCACTCTGTCCATTCCAGGCCCCCATCTTACCCAGAGTCGTTCTACATCTCGACCCGTGCCCCTATGCTCCCACCTCAGTCAGTCACTCCTCTGCTGGACTCGGGTCAGCCTCTGGGTTGGTCACTGGGTGGGTCTCCAGGTCACACTCCATGGCTTTTCTCCACATGGCTCCCTTTTTCTCTCACTCACCTGTTTCTCCATCTTTAGAAATTTTCTTGAGTCTCTCAGCAGAGACTGTGCACTACTTAGGTATTCTCTGGTTGGATTTTAGTTGTTTCAATTGTTGTCTTTCCAGGAGAGGTTTCAAGGACTCCTCTCATGCCGCCATCTTAATGACGTCTCCTAAAGGATTTTTATTTGTTAATAGAGTTTTATTTTTAAATTATCATTTGTTATATTTAACAATTTGCTAAACTACTTTAAATTCATTTTAATTAATTTATGTTCTAAATTTCAACTTAATTATATAAATTTTTATGTAATTTATACTTAACATACTTATATTTATACTTACATATTATATTTAATTTACACTTTTTATACATATATTAGGCTTAATTTATACTTACTTATACTTATATTTATACTTACATATTATACTTAATTTGTACTTGTATATGTAATATTTGTGTAGATGTTTATACTAATTTTCTGTTTTGAACTCCCCCAAAAATGGTATAAAGGGACACATATTTGGAAATTATTTCAAACATTTAGATGAAAGGTAAAAAGTAATGAAATTCAATGTATTTACGTTTGTATCAATAATCATAAAAACATTTAACCTAATAACATGAGTGTATGTTGCTTGCCCAAAATAAATCAAAGCTTAAAAAGAGGGTTAATGTCATATTATATACCTTTCGTTTGTTCTATATCTTAAATACTACTACCAAATAACAGCTCTTTCATTTCTATGATCTTTATAAATGGAACTTGTGTAAAGTTTTTGTATTTTTCTTTAATCTATAATTGTTAAGAAGCAGAAAATACATCTCCATAATACCAGGGGAGATATTGGGAACCAAATATACTTGATCAGTATAAAATGGCTACCAGTCTAGACCATTGGGGCCTCCAAAGGTCTATATCTGAGTAATCTAGTTGATTATACACTTTTAATTAAGTGGATATTTAGCAAATTAATACTTTGAGATTTCATATATATATATATAGATATAAATATAGATATTAATTATATATTTTCTATATGTGTACATACACACATAATATTATCAATCAACCAAATATACATTAATACACATTGATTAAATATGTTTCAATAATATATATTTGAAAGTATGTGTGTGTATCATCTATTTGAGACATTTATCTCTAGACCCAAAGAGAAATCTAACAAAGAATACCTTAATTTAACATCTCAAAGAGTGGTTGAATTATTCTTTTAGTTCCAAAGTACAATTCCACAGCAATAATTGAGGAAATATTTTCTAGAAAAACAAGTACATATATGCCTATCAGAGGATGAATAATTTGAACCTAATGTTGTTTTATCTACCTCCTGAACTGGACAACATGCTTAAAACAATACAAAGCAGAGGTGATTCAGAAGAGGGCATTTCGTAGGACTGAACAGAAATCTTGGTATCATTGATTCCACAGGAAATACTCTCTGTTATAGTAAATAATAGTATCATAAATTGAAGATATAAAAGCTAACATTCTCTACTGAATAAGCAACTACTGTATGCCTATCTATGTGCCAGACACATTTCATTTATTATGAATTTGCCATTATTTATCTAATTTTGAGTATAAGAAAACCAACAATCCCAAAATGGTAATGTCAACTGCTTAAGAAGACAAAGTCAGTAAATGACTAAAAGTTTGTTCTAATTCTAAATTCTAATATCTTTCCCTATATTTCTTTGTCCAAACAATTTGAAACAGAAACATATCCCGTGGTAGTATGAGTTGTATCATATCCATAGACTATGCCATAATTTGCCAACTATATTTTATGAACCATTTGGAGATTAAAAAAATATTGCCATTAAATATATTGCCAAGACACTTTCTTTTTGGTGCTATAAACTCCCTGATTAGTAGTAAGGTATCCTGTACTGGCAGGAGCATTATGACAGTGCAGGCAAATCCGTTTGTAGAATATATGTCTATCTCAGTGAGGATGAATCTCTCCCACAATGAAAGGGCTAATATAATCAACCACCCACCAGGTAATTGGTTGGTCCCCCAAAGAATGGTGTCATATTAAGGTTTCAATAGTATTTACTATTGGGGGATTGGACATTCATCAGTAGCAGTAGCAAGTTCCAATAAAGTAAAAGGACATAAATATTGTAGATTTAATACATAGCCTGCATCACTGCTACAATGATATTTTATTCATGGGCCTATTGTGTAAGCGCTGGGTGACTAATGAAATAGATTGAATGACATTTTCAGAGTGCTTCATTTTGTTCTTCTAATTATTAACAGCCTCCTTAATAAGGTGCCCTTTTTTGGTATTCACATGAGGCACAAATATCTTCACAATGTGCCATTTCCAAGTGATCCATCTCCCTTATACTTCCTTTTCACCTGCCTTAGAATCTTGTTTCTTCCAAGTCCTTGACTATCTATTCAAACTGATAGCAACTGCCCTAAAACACTGAAGACATATACTTCTTGCAACCCACTCCAAACTAAAATTTCTCCCACTGGAAAAAATTTTCCTTTGCTACTATCTTTCAGAGTGACTGCTGAGTCGAGTTATAATGCTCATCCACTTTGATTTGGTACAAATATTTCTTGCAGAGGTACTTATCTGCACACTATGCCTGAGTTTTTTTCTGTCACTTGGTCATAAAATACTTGATATGATGGATTGAGAGATAAGGGGCAATGCAACAGGAGTTGGTGCTGAAGGAGTCTGAGTTACCCACTAATAAAACTTGTTTGTACTTCTATACCTGTTTAACCACATTGCCTTTTACATAACCTTTTCACTTGGTAATAAATAGTTACTGTTTATACCCACATGTATGACTGAGTAAGATGACAATCCAGTTCATGATAGAAAAGTTAAATTGCATAGTTAATTGGTCCCATGGTGAAACACTCCCTCTATAATGTCAAGTAGCAAGCACAATAGCTTGCACCAAGCCTGGCAGCAAACAGCACAAGATCACTAGCAAATACAGGGAATTTAAAACAGTACTATTAAATATGTCTAGTTACTTAAAGGAATAAATGTCATAAGAAAAGCATAAATCCACTCATACAATTTTCTCCAACTTGATCTTTATAGAATTAATGCAATTCCAATCAAAGCCTTGCGAAAGTCCTGATGGCTCAGTGGGTTAAGCACTCATTTTGCAGCCACAGGGACTGAGGATCGAATCCCAGCCCTGGCCCGTGCAGACCCATATGCTGAACAGGAGTGTGCTTCCCATGTGGGAGGCCCCCACTTTGGTTCTCGCCACCAGTTCAGCCCCTGGCTTGTGGGGGCATGCTTCCCGTGCTGGAGACTTCCAGCCCAGTTCCCGCCCTGCCCCTGCCCACCTGTATGGAAAGAATCCATGTCTAAAAACTGGAGACTTCTCTGGGATGGTCCTTCTTTCTGTGTGTGTCTCTCTGCTTCTGTCAAAAACAATAAAATAAATCTTTTATTAAAAACAAAAAGCCTCAAGAAGGCTTTTGTAGAGATTAACTAATTCCAAAATTTAAATTGAATTGCAGAGAATGTATTGTAAAATTAAATTTGAAAAAGAGGAATAAAAGTTGATCCTGATTTCAAGATTTTATCTAGAACTATAGGAATCAATACTATATAGTATTGCTATAAAGATAAGTATATAAATAAATGTAATACTATAATAAAACTAGACATATATCCAGAGACATAAGGTCAATTGGTTTTAAGCTAAGTCATCAACACCGTTGGACATTCGGATTTATAGTCACAAAAGTCCCAGAACTGCTGATAGTCCATATAGAAAAAATAAGTAAGTAAACCTTGACTCTTATCCTATACCACACACAAAAATTAAGTCACAATAAACCACAAACCAAAACATAACAGCTAAAATTCCAAAACTTTTAGAATAACTAGGGGCAAATCTTTCCATCTTAGAGTAAGCAAAGATTTCTTAGCTAAGTAACAAGAAGCAAAAACCTTCAAAATAACTGGTAACATAAACTAAATCTTAAAAAAAAAAAAAAAGGTTATTCAAGAACAATGAAAAAAATAAAGATGCAAGAAAAAATTTGAGTGTCCTGTGAGTGCGTGTGTATTCTGCAGATCAGACTAATAAAAAACAAACATAAAATAAATAAAATTACCAAAGAAAATCTAAACGCTTATGTATTGACAGTTTCAGTGTAATAAAGATGTCAATTCTCCCAAAACTGATCTGTAGTTTCACATATCTTTCCAATAATGTCTCAACAAGCCGTTTATAAAGCCTGGAAAGCTGACTTTAAAACTGACATGTTAGAGGCAAGGGTCTAAGGAATTTTTCAAGACAGTTTTCAAAATAACAAAGTAGTAAGAATTGCCTTAGTAGATATCAAGAATTACTATGAAGCTATGATAATTAAGGCAGTGTGGTAATTAACATAACCACAGATAAATTGGACAGTAGAATAAAACAAAGATTCAAGAAAGAGATGTACCCAGTGTTAATGAAATTTGCTTTAATCACAGGCTATAAATTCAAATATTTGTGGAAAGACCTTTTTTCCAACAAATAGAGCAGCAATTAAGAATGAAAAATATGAAATTAGACTCATATTTTACAATGAAATGTAATGAAGATCTAATGGGAGAGGCAAAATTATGAAATGTTATAAGACAATAGAATAAAAAATGTCTGTGACCTTGGGAGAGAGGATTTCTTAAACAAGATACAATAGTTTATATTGAGGAGGTCACAAAATTTTAAGGTTCTAGCATTCAATGGATATCACACTTGGATTTTGAAATGGCACAGGCTATATAGAGGACATAGAGTAGAGAACAAAAGAGCAGTGATTAGAATAAAGAGGAAGACAAGGAAGCAAAGGCCAAGAGTCTTAATGCTATATGAAAATAGTCTTTAAATCAATAGACGACAAAAATAAGAAGAAATGAAAAGTGAAAGGTCAGGATTGCAGGCTGCCTAGAAAGTTGTGGCTTGGGGAACCATTGATTTCCTTTCTGCTAAAAGGATAGAGGATTTTAAAAAAGGAAAAGAAAGAAAGAAAACAAAACCCAAAATAAACCCTGTATTTATAATGAATTTTGTATCATACAAGCAGTAGTAAAATAGGTTTGGAGGGAAAGGAAAAATGGGAAGAAAATAGGAGTGGATAAAGCACATAATGCAAAGGCAACTATAACAGAATTCATTGCAGACCTTGAATTACTATTGTTGCTAGCATAACATAATAGGATGAGAATCACGGCAGACTTAATTGACCCAGTTTGTAGCCAGAGGCAAATCTCATGTATTGTGTGAAGTATACCAACGTGAGCAATGTGGGCACTGTTCAGAAGTAAGTCTGTTTCTGCTTCAGGAATCTAAATAGAATGTTGGTTGGCATTTTTCCCATGTTCCCAAAAAGGTGGCTGGCCACCAGTAACTCTGATGTGACAAAAAATACTAGGCTCCGAATTAGCTTTAATGAGGGAAGGAGGATGCTACTCAAGAAAGTTTACCTCATGACACACACCTTGGCTTGTAAGTGTTGTTGCCTAGCCCTAATGGAACCAGAGACAATTTTTTAATAAACCAAAGGACACAATCAAGGCATACCTGGGGGCTGAAACAAATATTATGAGATTTGAAGAGAACTTTAAACAAAAATAACAGTGATACAGATTTCTGCAGAATGGAACTTAAACGAAGCAGGTATTTTTCAGTTATTCAAGTACAGCTGAGTGAGAGTAATTAAATATTGATCTAAGTGAGATTGAATTGATGAATCAAGAGTAAATTATTTATGTTTTTAAACATCAAATTCCAGTTGTATGAAGACTTAAAAACTGTTGTTTGGATTTTTCCCTTGAATGCCCTGTTTATTTTTTAATAGGATGTGACTATTCTTTGCAGGTGTCAGGCCACTTATATATATGACTCATATGTTCCTTGCCTTTTGCTACACCTGGGAAGTTGTAGATGCATCACTGATGTGTCATACTGAAGCTTCAGTTGGAACTCTGAATTTGGCTATTTCTATTGATGTTCTTTATCACAATCAACTTTTTGAACCTTCATTCCCACAATTTACAGTTACCATGCAAAATACATTTTCTCTCCTCCTCTCCATACCCTATGCACATGTAATAATGCACATTTATACCGTATTTTCCGGAGTATAAGACGACTTTTGAAACGAAAAAAAGTCAACCGAAAATCGGGGGTCGTCTTATACGCCCGGTCATCTTATACGCCGGAAAATATGGTATGCATATGGTAGAACAGTGATTTAAAATAGAAAGTCAGAGCTGAGTTTAAATTTTGGTCTTATCTTAATTTAATCTTTCAGTTTCCTTATCTGGAATTTGATTATTATATCTCCTAAATGCATAGACTAAATATATAAGCTATTGTTTAGTGCCATTCTTGACATACAATATGCATTTAATTAACAGAAATTCTTAATATAATCAAGATTATTATTATTTGCATGCATTAATTTAATAAGCACTTGTTAAACATTTCCTATTTCCTAGGCATTGTGATGGTGCTGCAGCAATGAACAAAACAAACATAATTTTTGACTTTATGGAATTTATATCATGGAACAAAGGTGAATTTTGTGCAGTAACTCTAAAATGAAGTATGGTCTATTTCTGACTCATTTTCATTGATCTCTGTCATATTGACAAGTATTTAGATTCAGTTTTGGTTTTGGATTATTCTCATCTTTAGTAATTAAGACTTCACATTATTAATAAGGGTTTTTGTGTTTGCCAACCTCTCTGTCCTGAATTATGGCCTGGCCAGGTTCTAACCACCCCCATCCCACCCCCAACACACACATACACACACACACACACACACCACCACCACCACCACCACCACCACCAGATCCTTTCGTTAAGGAAACATACTGGACCTGAGCTGCTCACCTAGGGAGGGCCGCAGTGGTGAGATGCCAGGCTAAAGAAGAGATGAGGAGTCTGAGAAATCTGTCACATAGTCTTTATTTACCACACAGGGTGAGGCGCCCAAGTGGTTTATATAGCAAGGGGAAAACAACAGTGGCATGGGCCTGTGAGCATCTCAGCGCATATGCGGGGTACATTAAGCTTATATAACCAGCAAACATGTAAGTCATTCTTTGGTGGAAGCATGCTTACTCCATTTTGTCTGGCCAATCTGGCCCAAGCCTGGACCACCTGGGGCTTCTTTTACACTTTTCCCACACTCCATCCTACAGGATTGGGGTTCTAGATTTGGCCAGCAGTGAGGACCCTTGGGCCCATAACCCACAGCAACTATAAAGGGTGTAACAACTGGCTAGAATATAGCTGGCTATAAGGGCAATAGCTAATGTCTGTCTCCATGAGGAACCTAAGGAGTATCACCAAGTGGTTAAGGGGTCCTGCCCTAAGGCCTGTATGGCCTGTACTTTTGTACCTATTTCTGTAAGGGCTGATTGCACCTGTTCCTGGTGATCTGGGATATAGACACAACATTTTACATGTAAGAGAGCACATGTGTCACCCCGTGAGGCAGTTACGAGATCTAAGGCCATTTTGTTCTGTAGCATTACCTTTGTAACTGGGTTGTTTTATCAATCGTTAAGGTTAAGGCTTGGCAGTTGACATTGAAAGCCTGAGCTTCATGTTGCACTAATGCTCTTACTTGAAGTTTTACATCAATTACTCCAACACCCAGGAGGACTTCGGTCATTGGGTAAAACCACTAGGCAGCCCATTTTGGACAGTGTCATCTGTGGTACACCGCATTCCAATTTTGGGTTTTTTGTCCGGAACATATGAAGGACCCATCCCACAACTTATGGTCACCCCCATGTGTATCGGCCAGTCCAATTAGCTGGTAGGTAGGGCCAGCTATAGTGCCCACATATCCACAGGTATCTGGTCAGGGGAATGTTTGGGTGCTTTGTGCCTACATACCTGTGACCACATATTGGAGGTAGTAATTACAGTGATATTATCACAAAAGACAGCAGGTGTGTACCCTACTGTGCGATTAGGCACAAAGCCATGTTGTTCAATACAATAGGGAGTATGTTTCCACAGGCCTACAAGTTTTCCAAGGAGCCACCTCCATTTGCTGGTCACCACATACCCAATTATGGGGGGCACATTGTTATTGTCCCGGTGTGAAAGAGCATCCACCACAAACTAGAGCCTTTGCCATTTTGGGGTAGTGTTTTAGTTGCACAGCCAAGTCCAATTTGCCGGTGAAAGAGGGGTCACCCTCTAAGAGAGAACTTTTGCAGCATCTACTGGCAATTTTATGCAGACCCAGCTGTGGGAAGTATCATGTACAGCTGTAAAGACATGTGCCTAGGCGACAATGTTGTTGCCATTACCTAGACTGGAAGGAAAGATAAAAGGGAGACAGAAACCATTATAGGGCAATCCTTCCCATCGGGCAAAATACAAGCAATTTTTTCATCTTGTGATAAGACAGTGGCAGGCATAGAACTTGATCCTGGTCGATGGTGCCAAACTGTATCTCCTACAGTATTGGGGAGCAGAGAGTCCACTGTTTGTACTCTCAGCAGAAATATTGACCAAAGTAAAGGGACATATGTACTCTTTAGAATGCTACTCATATGATCTTGGGGGAAAGTAAGCTTTATGGGAGATAGCCCTCTATAGACCAAGGGTTGTGTTTGCAAACCTCTTTCTTTATCAGTTCCCAAAGATTCAAGTAATGCACCCCAATAATCAATAGCAGCAGTTAATGACCATGCCAAGGTCTGTATTTTAGTATGACTTTCATCTAGAATACTGGGGGCTAGCTGGCAACCATAGTCCCCTAGTCATGGAGTAGATAACTCTTTTTTGGGCATGCCCACTTTTATAGTTACTTTTAAGGATTGGGGTTGCCCTTATATCAAATGATCTAGAGGGGATCAACCTGTTTTCCATGGTTGTTTATTTAAAAAGCATATAACCAAATGAACTGGTCCATCCTATCCCCCCCATCCAGGGACTTTTCAGTCAATCGCAATTTGTCTTTCAAGCATCCATTAAACTACTCAATCATTCCAGTAGCTTGTGGCCAGTATGGAACATGAAACTTTAATATTAAATCTTGTTTTTGGGGCCAGGCCTGGATCACCAAATTAGTAAAATGATGACCCTGGTCACTCACTATCATTAAAGGATGACCTATGAGGTGCTTTACAGTGTTTAACTGCATTGCCATCCAGGTCAGTTGGGCAAATCCTAGACCTGTTGCAATGTCTATGGTTATAAAGATGTGCCGAGTCCCATGAGAAGAGGGTAAAGGTCTCACGTAGTTTATTTGCTAAACCTGTAAGGGCCAGAGACCTCATTCAACCTGTCCAGGTACTTGTGGAAGGCATCACCAGTATGGGTGCTGTGTTGCACAGGCAGGGCAGGCACATACTGTGGTCTAGGCAACCTCTGCTGCCAAGGGCAGGCCCAGCATAGAGATATGTGGAGCATAGTCTGTGGGTTGACATACCCAGCTTTTTTGTGCAACCACCAAGTGGCATCAGGATGTACCCTGTGCACCATAAGTATGGTGCGCACCTGCTCTAGAGCATTAGGCTCATCATTGCCAGGGGACTAGAAAGGCCAATGACCTGGGACATGGTAAATAGTACTACCTTGTTTCATGCCCTGGGCCCAGAGGTCTTCTCACATGGGTCACCCCCAAAGGGGGTGATGACCTATTGTCTACCCCTAGGTAACACATTGAGGAAGCCACAGTGCCTTTATATATAGCTCAACTATCTGTACACACATGGACATGTCTGGGCTCATTCATGAGCACCATCCACATGGCATGTAACTCAGCCCATTGGTTGTTTTGTCCCATACCAGTTTTAAACCAAATTTAATCCGTATCAAGCCATACTCCTAGTGCTGTCCAGGTAGGAGGATGTTTTTTAACTAGACTCATCTGTATATCAGTCATTCACAGGTACCAGAGGTTTGCCATATAGATACGGACTCGGAGTAAGAACCTTAACTAGCTTCAAGACTCTGGAGCATCAGTATGGAGCTAAATATGGCCCATTGCTCCAAGTATCTACCCCACTTGGCCAGTGTGAGCATTTGTACCACCCCTGTCTAGGGTGCCTTTACCCATGCCAAAACCAACCCAAAATTGACTATGTGGGTTGCACTGTAACCAGGGCATTCCCAGTTATAGGTTTGCAGGCCTGCAGGGCTATATAAATAGCAACTAATTCCTTCTCAATTAGTAAATAGTGCTGTTCCTCACCTTTCCATACTTGGGACCAAAAGCCCAAGGGTACCCTCTGAGTACCCTGAGTTTATCATAGCCCCCTGCCAAATCCCTCCCTTTGAACTTGTACCATTAATAGAAAAGGGAGAGCAGGTTCAGCTGTTTTCAAAACTTGGGCCTGTGCTACCACCCTCTTTGCAACCTGGAATGCGTCTTTCCTTTCAGAGGTCCAGTCTCAGGCTGCACTTCTTTTGTTTAAGACACACAACGGGTGCAAAACCTGCATCAGGTAGGCTATGAATACCCGCCAATATCCCAGTAGTCCCAGAAAGGACTGTAACTGTTTTATTGTAGTGGGGCAGGGGTAAGCCTGTATTTTATCAATGACTGCTTCAGGTATCACCTCAGTCTTACCTGACCAGGTAACTCCCAAGAACTTGACAGATAATCCAGATCCTTGGATCTTGGTTTTGTTGACGGCACAACCCCATTCCTGCAGAGCTGCTCAGAGGCTATTAGTGGCCTCTTCTAGATCTGCAAGAGAATCAGATGTTAGCATGGTATCATCTGCATAATGAGATAGGGACATCATGGTTTAGAGCTTCCAGGAGGCCAAGTCCTTGCCCACCAATGCAGGACAAAAGGTGGGGCTATGCAAATAGCCCTGGGGAAGCACAACAAATGTCCATTGTCATCCTTTCCAGATGAATGTGAGTTGGCTTTGGATTTTCGGAGATATCGAGATAGAAAAGAAAGCATTTGCCTAGTCCACCACATAGTGATATGCCCAAAAGCATCAACAGATGATCGATTAGTTACGTAATGAATGGGGCAGCCATATGCAATGGCTGAGTGACTTTATTCAATTCCCCATAGTCCACCATTATGTGCCACGTACCATCTGGTGAACTTGTTTATTTAGTTCACACAATTTAGCGGGGATGTATGCAGTATGTATGCCACCTTACCTCAGGGGCTCCAGTGGCATTTTCCCCAGGAACAAAGGGGACTCTGTGTTCAATCTTGCACTTCACCACAGGACAAGCATGCAATGGTGGGGAGATGGAACTAGGGGCCCATGAGCTAGCCCGTGCGCCACTCCGGGAGCCTACCTAACCAAAAAGGGCTTTTTCCAGTGCATGTACATATTGCTCTAGTTTTTCCTCCTGCTGCTGTAATGGCCATATATTGTCCATCCTGGTCCTGCAAGAGACCTTGCTGCTTCTGTATCACCATAAGCAGCAACCATGCTGACTGGGGAACAGGTCCTCTTAAAAAGACTTTTCTTTAAAACCCCACTTTTCTCTAAAACCCCACTTTTAACCCTTGCATTGTTTTTCCAGTTTCTGGACTAATAGTCACTCTACTTAATTAAAGGTAGCTAGTTTTCAAAATGAAATAGCTCTCTCTACTATACTAGTTGATTAGTGTATAATTCCTTCCTTACTTGTTAGTTATAGTCTCACTATCTTTTCAGACCACAAGAAAGCAATGTCCCAAGAATTAACAGCTAAGCTAGATGGCCTCTCAGACCTTCATGGGCAAAGATGAGTTTTTCCTCTCAAGCACACCCTTCACCTAGAGCTCTGGGGTCTGCTTCATACACTGATACTTTTTATTATAACTCTATTAATTAAGTCTGTCTTTCCTGGTCTAGGAACCTTGGAAATATGGCTGATAACCCAGCAAGAATGCCAACCCATCTCATTTGAAGAACTGAATGAGACTTCTGGATGGATCCTGACAACTCCCTTTTAGCTTAGTTAGGGGGAGAGCTCTGTGAACCCCAATAGGCAGGGACAACAGCCACACTCAGCAGGAAGCAGATACAGAAAAAAGAGACCTTCAGCTCCTCAACTTCTCACAGAGAATTATAGGGATCATGTCTCTTGAGAAAAAAAGCATGCAGGCAGTTAGAACAGGAGACTCTCCGGGCTCCTTCCAGTGAAGTTCACAAGGCTGGGATAATTAACACCCTTTGCCATCATTTCAAGGGACACTGCCCCAGGCCAGATGGCCATGGAAAGTCATAAAATTAACAGTGCATCAAAATGGCCATGAGAAGCAACATAATCAATAGTGCCTTACTCCACCAGTGTTTACTCCCAGGGAGTCCCCAGACCCTGGAGGTGAATCTTCCTGCCCAAACCTCCTTGAAAAGTTGGGGATAAGACCCCAACCAGAATTAGCTGGTTTTTGACGCAGGTTTAAACCATTAGACCTTGTCCATAGCCAGACCCCGGCCTCATTATAATAAAATTATAATAAAATAACCATAAAGGCTTGCCACCCTCCCTCCTGTGAGTTTTTCTGTATGCATTCTGGAAAGGAACATGCACAGTTTAAAAAAATGTTGTAATGGAGCTCCTGTTAATCAGGACTGTTAATCAAAAGACTCCACACCCAAAAGGGTATTCTCTTTTCCCAAGGAAAGACAATAAAAACTGCTCAGCCCTTTGTTCTTGGGTCTTTGCAACTTCAAGGTGTGCTTTTAGGACATTCACCTCAACTTCTTCCAGGGCCTTTTGCACAGCTGCAGGAGAGGGATCCACTGTCTTCCAGTCCTCCATGGTCACCCTTGTTGATAGGAAAGTGGCCACTGGATAGCAGAGGTCAGAGAGGGGCCACATTGTCCCAGGCCCACCCTCTGGGTACTATAAGTCAAAGAGTATACTCACCATATCCTGCCAACTATGCCAAATGCCAGGCCCAAGCTGCTCAGCTAGGGAGGGTCACGGTGGTGAGATTCCCAGGTTAAAGAAGAGAGATGGAGTTCGAGAAATCTGCAACACAAACTTTATTCTCCACACGGGTTGAGGTGCCCAGGCAATTTATATAGCAAGAAGAAACAATAGTGGCACAGGACCCAAGAGTATCTAGGTATGCGTGCAGGGTAAACTTATGTAACCACAAGACATGCAAGTCATTTTTCAGTAGAAGTGTGGCTACTCCCTTTTGTCTGGTCAATCTGGTCCAACCCTGGACCACCTGAGGCTTTTTCCACAACTCTCCCCACACATATTGTTTACATAGGTCATTTTCATCTTCATGACTCATCAGTAGACTCTAGGATCCTGAAGGCTAGTTAAAAAGATTTATATATAGCCCTGATATTTCCCTAAAACATTCTACTAAATGGATTTAACTAAACCAGCAATTCTCTGATGACTTCCCAACTCCCTCAAGTGTAAAGACATCATCTCCCATCCCAATTCCAAGAAGAGAATTTAGCATTCAATATTAGCAACTTTCACTCAACAGACTCTCAATCTTGGAATCCATAACACATATTTATACCACCTATCCCATGTCCAGTGCCAATATATAATGATTTCTAGGTTTCCTTGGAGTGTTTGGTCTAATTAATTTTTCTTTCTACACTAACTTCTAAGCCCTTATAACTCCAAATCCACCAAGTTTCCTAGCCTCATTGTCTCAATTTCCACAACACTTTCACCTTCACTCACTTTTTGCAACCCACTCTTGTGGCAACATGATGGGGTTTTTTGTTTGTTTGTTTGTTTTTTATCACTGAACTAATGTTTCATTCTTAAATTTTAAAACTTGGGAACTCCTATGTCCAACCAAAGTTTTTAAGCCTCTTCTAACACTTCAAAGTAAAATGTGTTTTTGATTTTTAATTTTTTTACCCTTTCGTAATTTTCTAGGTTATCAATTTCCACTTGGCTTTATTTTTTTTCTTTCTTTATCCTGGATGCTCTATGTAACAACTTTAATATTCTTTCAAGTCTCACTCATCTGAGTCTCATCATACTAATTTTAAATTTTTAAAAATACACTATCCTTGAATTCTTATCTATTTTCTTTTCTTATTTATTTATTTATTTATTTATTTTTGTATTTATTTTACTATATTGGGAATTACTTAAAGGCATAGATTATGTCTTAAGTACCCTTTGGATCTCTAGAGAAAAGCTGATGGTAGGTACTAGATATATGTTGAAATTAAATGTGTACTTGTACCAGGTTATTGTCAATGGAACACAGGTATGTGCTTAGTATAGAGATTTTCAACACTTAACACGTTGTTTCAATTTATTAAGCAATGGTATAGAAGTGTCAACTTGGTAAGTAGTGTCAACTTGAAGACTTGGATTGAAGAGGCTTAAAACTTTTACTGCTCTGGCAGTTAATCTTAAAGATTGATGGGATCTTATTTTTAGATCATAAAAAAAAATATGTAGGTACTTGCTTTAATAGTTATTAAGGCAGCTGTCAGGCAGTCAGCTATCGATTCGAGATGAGTCAAACTGGCCATAAAAACATTTGAGTTCTGAACACAAATGTAAGATAAAAGGTTTTATAACTGCTTATAAGCTCACCAAAAAGAATCTGCTAATTAAATATTAGAGTATTTACCTGCAACACTATTATGAGAAACTAATGAACTTGGTCAAAGGACACAAATAAGTTATCACCTGTTCTGTCAGTCAATAATAATGGAAAGAAGCAATTTTCAGCACTGTAGGGATGCACAAATTAATTCAAACACCACCAGATTTTTAATGAGCTTCAAAGCCTTCATACTGGGTAGTAAAGTTGAGCTATCCACCTGTTGTCATATAAAAGTCATTTTTTTTTTTTTTTTTTTTTTTTTTTTTTTTTTTTTTTTTTTTTTTTTTTTTTTTT
>PVKE010035128.1:0-17034 GCA_004027555.1 Craseonycteris thonglongyai | reverse complement strand
AAACTAAAAAAAAAAAAGAAGGAAAAGAAAAAAGAATCCAGGTCTTTCGACTCACTTTTCCCCCCAGGTTCAAAAAACCTGAATGTGCTTTATACTTAGTAGGCATATTTGATAAATAAACATTTCTCTGAATAAGCAAAGTTTTTGATGAACTATTTTGTGGAAATTGAGAACTGAGAAAAATGGTAGAATCAAAATAGGAGCTTAAAAATAGGTCAGGTTAATTTTATTACTGCTTGCTCAAAAAAAGGATACTCTATAATTTAGTGAAATTTAAAGTTAAAATGGCACTTCGTGACCCCTAAAACTTTGGTGTAACCCTATTATTGTAAACTCATATTAACAGTTACAGATTAATATTGGCCAAAGCATGCACATTACACAAATGTGTATTTTATGTAGCCAAGAATAAGTGACTCCCAAATGCAGTGGATTCATGTCCAAGTTTAGACCATAGTCAATTAGTAGAATCCCTGACACTAAACTTACTTGACTAAGTTTCCCATTCTCACTGTTTTCCAGTGGGTCTAAACTACCTTATTCATGTGGCTAAAAAAAGCAAAGATGACTGTGTTTTGGGGGGTGAGGACAGGGTATGAATAGATCGTTGGTTTTTTTGGCTAAAGTGAGAACATCATATCTAAGATTTATTTTAAAAGAGAGGTACAAAGTCAGGAAGTAAATTCAAGTACATTTAAAGACTGTGGGAAGTAGACAGGGCTTGCTTTTTTGCTTTCTTACATTGGTTTAAAAGCCAAGTCTGAGTGATGGCAGTATTCAGATCTTCCAAATCCTAACCTAGTGCCCTCAATTACTAGTCACTAGAAGACAACTCTGTATCCTCCCTATTAAAGAAGACTTCCATTTGAACATAGGGTTGGCACAGCCATTAACTGAACAAGGAGGACACAATAAAAACATTCTGCTAAAAAGCTCTTTCCCCAGTGCATTACCTGTTCTGCATTGCCATTGAAGACCCCATCAAGGATAAAGTACGTCCAAAATAAAGGCCATTCACACTCTATATTTTCAAATAACTTCAGCTCAGCTGGTTCGTAGTATAGACGATTGGGATCCTAGTAGAAACATTATAAACAAAGTCTGTCTTATCACTCCAAGGTCAGAAATACATCTTTGTCAGACGTACTAAAATATAGCCTTTTAGTACTGATAATTTGTTTCAGAGACAGCAGAGCGTGTACATACTCCTCTCCCTTAGCAAATACTTTGTGACATGATTTCTAACTAGTAGAACTGGGACAATAATCACATTATAGATGGATATATGAAGAAGTGAGATTACTCTGTATAAATCTGAGTTTGGTTTTTACACTTCTTAAGTTTTAGGGAGCAGCAGAACATAAAAACAGAAATGTTTAGAAGGACAGCATGAGATGAGGATTTGGGAATCGTCCTCATAGAGGTGATACACAAAGCACACATTATAGATGTAATACCTATATAATGAATGAACAGCCCAAGAACAGAATATTGGAAACCCTTCAGTTTAGTAAGTGAACGACAGAAAAAGGAGAAGAATTAAGATGGTACAGTGTTGTGGATATTAAAATAGAGCAAGAATTTCAAGAAAACAGGGATAGGTAACAGTGATATACTATAGAGAAGTCAGGAACAATAAGTATTCAGGAAAGGCTATTGGATTGGTCCCTTGGGAGACTGTGATAATGTATCAGAGCATAATTTTAGTATATTGGTAAGGGAAGATGTCAACAGGGCTAAAGAATAAAGTTGAAGAGAGAAAGTAGACCAGAAGAGTTTAAGCTCAATGATTTAAAAAATATTATAATGGCTCTCAACCACCAAATCTAAGCCTTAAATAATGTTTACATTGCCAATGAAAGAGCTTGTTATTGACCATTCATTCCCTTTATAATACATTAGACCAAGGGTCTCCAACCCCTGGGCCATGGACCAGTACCTGTACACACAGCAGGAGATGAGCGGTGGGTGAGTGAGTGAAATTTCATCTGTATTTTCAGCCACTCCCCTTTGCTCACTTTACTACCTGAGCTCCATCTCCTGTCAGATCAGTGGTGGTATTAGATTCTCAAAGTTCTGGGAACCCTATTGTGAACTGCATATATGAGGGATCTAGGTTGTGGCTCCTTATGAGAATCTAATGCCTAATGATCTGAGGTGGAGCTGAGGTGGTGATGCTAGCACTGAGGAGCAGCTGCAAATACAGATTCACATTAGCAGAGAGGTTTGATTGCACAGAGGCCATAGTAAATCAATTGCTTGAAGACATGTATCAAAACTCTATAAGTGAGTGGCAAGTGGCAGTCAAGCTGCATCTGGTGCTTGAATCATCCTGAAGCCATCCCTCCCCCACCCCCAGTCCTTGGAAAAATTGTCTTCCACAAACCGGTCCCTGGTACCAAAAAGGTTGGGGACTGCTGCAGTAGACTATCTGTTAACCAAAACTCAAGCACCCGGCACTGTCAAGCAACCGGTAATTTTTTTTTTCTTTTTTTTGCCAGATGCTTGAGATCTGGTTAACAGAGAGTCTATTTACATTTATCCAGCATATCTACCAAACCGCATGGGTGCTGGCTAACTGAGAGTCTACTGTACTTAATTTTCTCTATTGATATTTCCAAGAACTTTTGACAAGTGTAACAAAAGGAAGTCAACTTTTCAAAATCAAGAACTGTTTAGAACTAACCAACTGCAAAAGGTAGAAGGGGGCCAGAAAGATGTTCTGATGAAAGATTTTTCCCTTTATAGTTAATAAATATCTGGGAGGGGGGAGATACTTTGAGACTATGCAAATGTTCTGTTTCTGCCTAAACTTTTATCCACTGATTTAAGCATCCATCAGTATCTCTTTCCTGAAACTAACCAACTAAAAGAGGTGGAAGGATTATACCTTCCTCTATTTCACTTAATCCAGATAGGCTGAGAAACAGAACTTGGCAACTAAGCCCAAAAAAGGTAGCAAACATCAGCTATTGTTATCCTAGTTAGTGATTATTTTAAGTACTATCAGTGAGGTAAGTATTTTCTCTGAATGAGGCTGCAGGTAGTAGTGACTTTGGATTCATTTTGGGGAGAAGAAACGTACCTCTTTAGGAGTTTTATATCCATCTCGCAGAAAGCGACAGCAACCATAACGACCCTGCGAATGCAGAGAAAAAAGGTCAGAAGCATTCACCTTCATCCAGACATATAATTAATCAGAAATACTGCCTTTGCAACAGCTACATGTGCCAACCTATCACCAACACAGGGGAAACAGTTTAAAAAAAGACCCTGATAACTTCCCAGCAGCACAAACTGATTTCAGCAATGTCATTTCAAGTGAGGGCTAAGGTACAGGTTCATCTCTAATGTAGAGTTCCTTCCTAATATTATCTTCTCCATGAATTTCCACCATAGGGCAAGTCTGTGACAGCCCAATGACTAATCTATGTGTTCCTGCTCACACAGCTCATAATAGACCACAGGCTTGTTTTTAATAAAAGAAAACATATTTCCTAAATTTTGAGATAATCTGAGACTTACAGAAGAGTTGTAAAAACAGTAGAGTCTCCATATACCCTGGAACCATTGTCCCCTTATATTAACCATGTTACATAACCATAGAACATTTATAAAAACTTAAAAGTTAACCTTGGTACAACCCTATTAAGCAAAGTATAGTACTTACTTGGATTTCACCCATTTTTCCACTAATGGCTTCTTTTTCTGTTCTAGTATTTGATTCAGTATCCCATTGCATTTAGTTCCTTAGTCTCTTTCAATATGTGACAGTTACTCAGTCTTTCCTTGTTTAAAACGTGTCACCTTGACACTTTGGAAGTGTGTTCACTAGTTATTTTGTAGAATGTCCCTCAGTTTGGTTTTTCTTGATGTTTTCCCATGATTAGATTGAGGTTATGCATTATTAGGAAGGATACCAGGCATGCTGTGCATTTCTCAGTGCATTGTGTCAGAGGTATATGATGTCAACATGCTTTATTACTAGAATATTAAACCTGATCATTGACACAGATCATTTTCAAGATCCCAAAAGATACTAATTTCCCCTTAAAGTCAGATCCCTAAAGAAAAGAAAGGCATATATAGACATACCTGAAGCTTGGTGATAATTTCCTGTTTTGTGATCTCCACCAGCTCATTATCTTCTACTGCAAAGGCTGGGAAGGAAATAACTGAAAGTAGACTAGCATCAACCTCTTTGGATGTTGAAGCCCGGGGGAGTATTGAATTAAGGATAGACTAAGAGAAAGGAAGTCACATGTAGCATATTAGTGAATAATTTGGGGTTATAAAACTAACATATTTTGCTACAAAATATTTATGTAGAAGAGGATCATACAGAAGAAAATCTAAACATTATCCAATAGTGAGAACTTAGAAAACTAGCTATTTCTGTAAGTTAACCCTTGTCTCAATCCTAGTCTCAAATCTTTCCAATCCTAATTCTTAAGCAACTGCTAATGGAGAAAGAATAATATCATTATCCCACCCACAATCCTGTTGCTCCATTAGCAAATATTTAAGCATAAAGTTAAGAAAATATAGTTGCCAAGAAGTAGGAATTGTAAGGTTCAGCTCCTATACCCCAGACATTTAAATTTTCCATGGAAAATTCTGTTTTTTAAAATTAGAAGGTGAGCTTATATTCACTATAACACTATGAGCTTCTAATCAGTGTTTGAAAATGAGAAGGAAAGTCATCTTGCCAATAAGAACCTTAATTTTTCAATACAGAGAGTAATCCTAAAGAAAACCAAAAATGTGCACTTACCACTTAAACAGCCTACTCTCCAAACATCTAGCCCTAGAGCCAATCTGCGACAAGAGGATTTTTCAGAGCCACTATCAAGAACACTCAAATCTTGGGGGAGCCGGGATGGCTCAGTGGGTTAAGTGCTCACTTTGCAGCCCCGAGGACCGAGGATCGAATCCTGGCCCCGGCCCATGCGGATCCATATGCTGAACTTGGGAGTGCCCCCAGTTCAGTTCTCTCTCTGTCTCTGTATCTCTCTCTCTCTCTCTCTCAAAAACAATAAAAAATAAATAAATTAAAAAAAGAAAAAGAACACTCAAATCAATCACCCCATGTTCTCTTGCTATAGTTAGAAAAAGAAATACTCAAGAACAGAGGCCATAGACCAGTGGAGAATTCTATACACTAAAATGATCTATGTCACAGCTCATGCTATATCAGGCTTATCTCAATATAGGATGTTTGATAAGATATTTTTGGCACATGGTAATAAACAAGATTATGTACTCTCAATCAAGTCCCCTTATTCTAAAGTTTATGCTAAGTCTGATTCTGGATAAGAACAAAATTGCCTATAACATGGTCCATTATTTTCTTACCTGGCAGTGTTGCACTTCATCAGCCAGGACATGAATAACTGATTGGGGCCCACCTTTCACACCAAACAAATCCAGTTCATCTAATGCTTCCAAGGCTGCCTGTGAGGAGCAAAGGAGGAAAGGTCAACTTCAGCATTAGAAAGACACATATTTCTTCTCCCTGTACCTCAGTATCATATCAATGCACATAATGTCATTTTAAATATGTTCAGCAAAACAAAAAATACAGTAGCATTCCTTATTTCCAGGGGCTTCTCAGTTGTTATTTGCTTCCCATAATGTCCCAGAGATAAGAAAAAAACCTTAACAAATTCAAGGAACATAACTCAACATAATAAAGACCACATATGACAAACTCACAGCTAATATACTAAATGATGAAAAGTTGAAAGTTTTTTCCTCTAAGATCAGGAACAAGGCAAGGATGCCCACTCTCACCATTATTATTCAATATAGTATTGGAAGTCCTAGCCAGAGCAATGAGGCAAGAAAAAGAGATAAAAGGCATCAAAATCAGAAAGAAAGAAGTAAAATGTTCATTATTTGCAGATGATATGATCTTATATATAGAAAGCCCTAGAGACTCAACCAAAAAACTGTTGGAACTAATCAATGAATTCAGTAAAGTTGCAGGATATAAAATCAGCATAGAAATCAGTGGTGTTTTTGTATACTAACAACAAAACATCTGAAAAAGAAAACTATCCCATTCATAACAGCATCAAAAGCAATAAAAGAGTTAACAATAAATTTAACCAAGGAGATGAAAGATCTGTACAATAAAAACTACATTTTGATGAAAGAAATTAAAGATACAAACAAGTGGAAAGATATCCCATGTTCATGAATAGGAAGAATTAATGTTAAAATGTCCATACTACCCAAAGCTATCTATAGATTCAATGGAATCCCTATTAAAATTCCAGTGGTATTTATCACAGAAATAAAAAAAAAAATTCCTAAAATGTGTATGGAACCCAAAAGACTCCAAATAGCCAAAGCAATCATGGGGAAGAAGAACAAAGCTGGAAGCACCACCCTTCCTGACTTCAAACTATACTACAATAAGGTGACCAGACGTCCTGCTTTTGGCAAGACAGTCCCGATTTTTAACAATGTGTCCTGCGCATCCCACGGCATTTTAAAAAAGTCCCGATTTTTGGAAAGAATGCACGACAAGCTAGGGAACGGTGGGAGATAGACCTAATTTTT
The DNA here is from genome assembly GCA_004027555.1 of Craseonycteris thonglongyai. Taxonomy (NCBI): domain Eukaryota; kingdom Metazoa; phylum Chordata; class Mammalia; order Chiroptera; family Craseonycteridae; genus Craseonycteris; species Craseonycteris thonglongyai. The sequence goes on along the minus strand of PVKE010035128.1, from coordinate 10,467 downwards.
AATTAAGAACCCCCTCCTCCCTGGTCAATGGTGTCCTGCTTTACCAATGTTAAAATCTGGTCACCTTATACTACAATGCTATAGTAATTAAAATGAAATATTATTCAGCCATGAGAAATAAAAATCATGCCATGTATGACAACATGGATGAACTTTGAGGGCAATATACTAAGTGAGATAATTCACAGAGAGACAAATACTAGATTATATCATTTAATGTGGAACCTAAAAAAGCCAAACTCATAAAAATAGTAGAATGGTGGTTACCCTGGGCTGGGTGGGGGTGGGGGAAGAATTGGGGAGATGTTTGAGGGTACAAACTTATAACAAGTAGATAAATAAGTCATGAAGATCTAGTGCACAACACAGTGATTATAGACAACAATACTGTATTATAAACATCAAAGTTGCTACGAAACTAAACATTGTTTCCACAACAGAAAATAAATGACAATTATAAGAAGTGATGGAAGTGTTAGCTAATGCTTTGGTGCAATTATATTGTAATAAATATACAGAGGGTGCCAAAAAATGGTATAAACATTTTAAGAAGGAAAAAAAAACTGTGTTAAAATTATAATAATATATACCGGTAGTGGTGGAGAAGTCAGGCTGCAGCCCTCACGCTATGCCCTGGATTTTAAGAGGAAGAGGAGTGGTGGGTCCTGGGTAAAGGCATCTCCTTTTCTGCGTCCCATCAGGGCAGAGCCCAGGAGGAGTGGCTAGGAAGACTTTAACAGTACAGCAGTGCTGAGAGCAGTTGCTAGCAAGGGGTGGGAGCCACAGATCGTGCACTTGCTTCCCTTGCCTCTCCTAGGCCAACAGATCCAGGTAGAGAAAACTGAGATACCTTAAACAGTACAGAGATACCTACAGCCATTCTTGGCAGGGGGAAGAACCTTGAAATCATAAACTTCCACCTCTATCCCACCTATCCAGACAGAGCCCAGTAGAGGCAGTAGCAACACTTCCAAAAGCACAGTGGGGTCAGTGACTCTTAGTGAAAAGGAGGCAGCACAGGAAGCTCACAAAACTATTTCTCCACTACCTGCCACATTCTCCCATCAGAGTGGTAGTGCCCTGTAACCAAGGCAAGCTGGTCACAGAGGGGACACCCACCATCCTAGTGGGTATGTGGCATTTTTCTTAACTAAAGCAACAACTCTCCACCATATTTCCAGAGGTGTGAATAGTGCAAAGAGAAAACAAAACCTTGTGCTATAACACCATTTCCTGGAAAACAAAAGAAATGACCCTACCTGTCAGCCTGCTGCATTGTTAAAATCAAAAACAATATTTAAACAAGAAAACAACTTCTTACCTCAAATGTGCAGGCAGAGAAACAATCCATCAAATACCATGAACAACCAAAGGTATCATGGGAGCACAGAAAGAAAAGAAAGAGTGTCCAAAACCAAAACCAAAGTCATGGAAGACTGTGACTTAAATGACAGAGAATTTAAGGTTGCAGTTATAAAGAACCTCAACAACTTACAAGAGAACTAGGGAAGCCGGGATGGCTCAGTGGGTTGAGCGCTCACTTTGCAGCCCTGAGGATCAACGATCGAATCCTGGCCCCGGCCTGTGAGGACCCATATGCTGAACTGGGGAGTGTCCCTAGTTCAGTTCTCACTGGGGTGAGGTCCGGGCCCGGTTCCTGCCCTGTGCAGCCCCGCACCCACCTGTGGAATGAAACTATGTGGAAAAACCAATGTTGTGCAGCTATGGAGACTGTTCGAGGCCCTCCCTCTTCTCTCTGTCTCTGAATCTCTCTCTCTCTCTCTCTCTCTCTCTCTCTCTCTCTCTCTCTCTCTCTCATCAAAAACAATAAAAATAAATCTTAAAAAATAAAGATACAAGAGAACTGAGGAGACATGGAAGGACGTTTGGTTATGTTGTTCAGTGAAATATGAGTTTGTTGAGTTTAAAAAATCAGGTTACACAGAAGTAAATATAGTAGGATTTAGTTTTTAAAAATAAACTCAATATCTGTACCACCTCAATAATTAAAAACACATTAAAAATTTACCCAGGGACGGGATAAATATTTTATAGGTATAAAGTTCCATATATATTTACTAATTCAACCACATTAAATGTATAGTTTAAGTTTTCTATGATTTTTCTTTAATTTTATTGTTAAATTTATGGGGGTGACATTGATTGGTAGCAATTAGATAGTTTCCGGATGTACAAGTCCACATCACATCACCTATGCATCGCATTATGTGCTCACCACCCAGAATCAGCTCCCTTTCCATATGATCTTATTTTTTATTTATTTCATCTGTCATAGCCTGGCAATGGTTTTGTTAAATTATACCCTTATATTAACTGCTTCCATTTTGACTTGTATTTCTAATATATTTTGTTCTGTATTAATTGAACCTACATTCTAGGCCAGACTTTCTCACTTTAGGCTGTGCCTTTTAAAATTATGTTGACTTTTGTTGTCCTCTTTGTCCCGTGTAATACTTTTTGCTTTGAATTCTACTTTGTTTCTTTTTTTAATAAGATTTATTTTATTGTTTTTGAGAGAAAGTGTGGAGGTGGGGGTCAGAGCAGTCTCCATAGTTGTACATCATTAGTTGTGACATGGTTTCATTCCACACAGGTGGGTGTGGGGTCACACAAAGCAAGACAAACCAGGGGCCTCCTGCAGAGGAGGTGAGAACCTTGGCTGCCAAGCCATCCAGCGGTTGCCAATTGTGCTGCAGTTCAGCATATGGGTTTGCACAGGATGGCGCCAGGAATCGAACCCTGGACCTCGTGATTATGAGGCAAGCGCTCAACTGCTTGAGCTATCCTGGCATCCTCCTATTCTTGCTATACTATTTTATGCCTTCTTGCTGTTTCCAAAGATAAGGGCTGAAATTAAGGCAGTAGCAGAGGGAAAGAAAAGATGGCACCAAGTGGAAAGGTAATAATGATGATGATAATATTATGGAGAGGGTGCATCAGAGTGTGGGGGTGGAGGATTGAGAGATGGATTCTTGATCTCAAGCTTTGTCAAATGGTGTATAGAAAGATCAAAGGCCTCCTTTTGTTGGTTTTTATAATGGTAGAGATGATTTTAGTTTAAGATATGTTCTCTGAGGCCCTTGTGGGCTGGGTAAACAGGGATACACAACAAAAGAGGTTGGGTATACAAATCTGGAGTGAACTAGAATGAAGTCTTCACCCACATGTTCACAGTTCTATGGGAGAATCTGAATTTTGCCTGTATTTTAAAAGAACAAGTAATTTGATGATGGTCCATATTCACATTATGTCTTTATTTATGATGAAGGTATGCCAGACTTCCTTACCCCATACCTGGGACAAACAAAGCAAGGAAAGTTACCTTTGCCATTCCAACAGAACTAGCATTTAATTCTGAGATCCCTTGGTTGGTCTTGTCTCCACGTTCCCATATACCGAAGTCCTGGCATAAAATAACCAATATACCATTAGCAAGTAATCATTATTAAATGCTCATTAGATGCACAACCCTTGAATAAAAGGCACACAAAGCAGCTACTTTGTCCTACTTGTGTGTACTTACACTGCTTACTTACTAAGAAGATGCCAATGAGTTGGGCTGCCTATGTAGATCTTTTCACAATTCTAGTGGGGCCTCCAAGAAGTTGGAGGACTTCTGGACAGTTGGTCAGGACCAAGAACTGTAACTCTGTCTATGTAGAGAGGTACTTTTCAACATTTTCCACTCAGGTGGTCTAGGAAATTGAGCCTAAATCACACCCCTGTAACTTACCTTAAACATCCATTCTAATTTTACTCTATATTGGCATTGACAATGTACCACGTACTAATCTCTGCACTTTACACTATTATCTTCCTTAATCACTACATTTTATGGATGGCAAAATTGAGGTTCAAAGAGAGATTAAGTGACTCACCCAAGGATGCATAGTTTATGAATGACAGAGCTAGGATTAGAGTCTAATCCTAGTAGATTAGAGTCTACTCCCACTCCAAAGTCTAAATTCTTAAGCATAGCTCTATATGGCCCCTTGATAATATAATGATAACACTTTAAGTTATTTTTAATAAACATTTTATTTTGAAATAACATTAGACTTCCAGAGAAGTTGCAAAAATAGTACAGTGAGTTCCCATATACCTTTCACTCAGCTTCCTATAATTTTAACGCCTGACATAACCATGATCCAACTAACAAAGCTCAGAAATTAACATCATTATAATACTAGCAACTAAATTATGAACTTTACTAGGATTTCACCAGTTTTCCAACTAATAGCCTTTTTATATTCCAGGATCCAATTCAAAATACTGTGCTGCATCTGTCATGCCCTTCTTAGTCTCTTCCAATTAGTTACATTTCCTCCAGTCTTGCCTTTCATGACCTTGACACTTTTTGAAGATTAGTGGTCAGATATTTTATAGATTTCCCTTAATTTCAGTGTGCCTGATGCCTTCTCTTGATTAAATCAAGGTTATGCATTTTGGGCAAGAATAATATAGACATTATGCTATGCCCTTCTCAGGGCATTCTATCAGTGGACACAAGATATTAATATGTCTTATTATTGGTGATTTTAACCTTCATCACTTGGTTAAGGTGGCATCTTCAGGGTTATTCCATTCTACTGTTACAATTTTTTCCATTTGCAATTAATAAATATCTGGAGATACTTTACCACTGTGCAAATATCTTCTTTCTCCTTTAATATGCATTCTGTAATTTAGCATCCATTAGTGATTTTTGCCTGCAACAATTATTAGTGATGTTTCAATGGTGATTTTGTAGTTCCTTCATCACCTCTAGTCATTTCATTGCAATTCTCTAAGGAAGAGCTGTCTTTTCTTACATTTAGGGTGTTCTCTGGGTTGTAATAAAATGTTTAATTTATTGCTCAAATTGTTCAGCTTTGGCCTTAGGGAGTTCTTCTAGGTTTTACGTGCCCCATTCTTTTTTGAACACTTCCTCACCTTTTGTTACCACACGATACTTCAGTCTTATCTTGTATTTCCCCCCTCTCAGCCCTTGAATCAACCACATCTATAAGGAGTCTTGGATTTTTTTATTAGAGAATGGTAGCTGCAATCCAAGACTTAAGCAGTGGTTCTCATTGTCACCATGGTATCATTGCTTCTAGTCCCTTTCATTGAATAGAATTTGGAACTACCCATTTGCATACATGCATGTGAATGCACAAACCTGTACACACATATATATCTCACACACATATATTTATTTCTGTATCTACCTTAAATTACTTTTCACCTCAAATCTTTGAGTTAAAGTAAAGCTTTAGGAAGGTAAGCCATATTTATTCCATGGCTAGCCCTACCTGTCCCCAAACTCAGCTCTACAGTAGTTTGTGCAGCAAAGATTAGAGTATGAAAAGGCACAAAAATTAATTCTACTACTGCAACCCTCGGCTACAATGGAGAGGCCAAAGAACCCTGACCTGTATTGTGGACCACAGTAGGCCTATGGTATCTGAAAACAAAGTTATCAGTCAACAAATAATGTCTGGGAAAGCTGGGATGGCTCAGCGGGTTAAGCGCTTGCTTTGAAGCCCCGGGGACCGAGGATCGAGTCCCGGCTCCGGCCCATGCAGACCCACATGCCCTGCGCAGCCCTGTGCCCACCTGTGGAGTGAAACTATATGGAACACTAACACTGTCAACTATGGAGACTGCTCTGGGCCCTCCCCCTTCTCTCTGTCTCTCTGTCTCTGTTTCTCTCTGTCAAAAATCAATAAAATAAATCTTTAAAAAAAAACAAACAAAAAAACAACAAATAATGTCTGATTGCATCAAATATGTCTATGTTAGACTTACCATTTTAGCAAATATGGACTGACAGGCTCCAGATCTATCCTCCCACCCAAAACAACTTCTCAAAATAAGCAATTAAACAAATAAAATAAACCGGACTGTTTGTGATACATCCATTTTCAATCCAATGAACATCATGCAGTGAAGACCAGTGATCCCTGAGAGACAAGGTGTTAAATATTTTATGATTTAAGATAAACCTATCGTATACAGTAGTTATAAGAAAAAGCATTTTTGTATAATAAACACTAAATCAATGTCCACAGATAATATTAAACACATGACTAAATTTTATTTCTAAGTAGCTAACTGAGCCATAACACTCCCTAGCCATCATGTTCCCATTTAAAACCATAAGCCATTAAAATAAGACCACAGTTTAGTCTCAGATTGCCAAACACATGTCATCAGATATTATATAGTTCGAAAGGAATGAAAGCATAGTACCTTGACCCTCTTGCCTCTGTAACTCCCCTGGGGAGAAGTCAAACAGAGGATGCTCAACAAACAGCTCAGCAAAAGAGTTTGAAGGTCATTTTTTGTCAAAAGCCTTACAGATTGCTTCACTATGAGGCCCAGGATTAAGAGAAGGAATGGGTTGTCCAGTATTTCAAAGTCCACCATATATTTAAACTACATTACCAAATGAGTACTTACAGCAGTTTTATATGCAGCTTCAATGTAAAATACAAGGTTCTGGATGAAATTGACTTCATCTAGGCTGTGGATGATATGAAGTCCTGAGGAAAAAGGAGAACACAAATACAGTGATGCTCAATGGTCACTACAGGCTTTACTGGCAGCCATAGTAACTGGCCCACTACTCCCATATAATCTCACTACTCCCATATAATCCTTCTCCTGCACAGGAGTAATGGGAGGCACTTTGATTTTTAAACCACAAAAACAAGACCACAAATCAAAATCCGTCTTAGGCTAGTCTTCAACAAAGTGACATACCAGCATATTTTAACATGGAAGATTTTTTTTTAAGATTTTATTTTTATTTAGGATGTGTATGAGAGAGAAGAGAGAGAGAGAAAGAGAGAGAAAGAGGGGATGCCTAGAGCAGTCTCCATAGTTGTACATCATTAGTTGTGACATGGTTTCATTTGACACCGGTGGGTGTGGGGCTGCGTGGGCAGGAACCACACCGGGGGCCTTTGGCATGGGAGGGGAAAACCTTCACTGCCATGCCATCTTGGCAGTTACCAGTTGTGCCACAGTTCAGCATATGGGGTTGTAGGAGCCAGGGCCAGAAGTTGAACCCTGGGCCTCATAATTGCATGGCAAGCACTGAACCCCACCCCTGAGCTATCACAGCATCCCCAACATGGAAGAATTTTAACTGTGATTTGTGGGCTTTAGGAGAAAGTCTCAGATTCCTAATTCTTTGGGTAATTAATTTATAATGTTTTTAAAAGTACAAATCTAGGCATCTGGAAAAATACAAAATAAAAAAATAATAAAAAGAAAAAGAGGGGAAGCCATAATGGTTCAGTGGGTTAAGCACTCACTTTGCAGCCCCGGGGACCGAGGATCGAATCCCGGCCCCAGCCTATGTGGATCCATATGCTGAACTGGGGAGTGCCCCCAGTTTGGTTCTCACCGGGGTGAGACCCCGGCCCAGTTCCTGCCCTGTGCAGCCCCGCGCCCACCTGTGGAATGAAACTATGTGGAAGGACGGATGATGCGCAGCTGTGGAGACTGTTCTGGGCCCTCCCCCTTCTCTCTGTCTCTGTATCTCTCTCTCTCTCTGTCAATAACAATAAAAATAAATCTTAAAAAAAAGAGTGGAGGGAATCTAAACACTAAGCAAGAAGTAGATAAAGATGATTACTTTAAGGAGAACTTAAAACCATATTTTTGGAGTAAAAATTATACTTCTAAATGTAAGCAATACAGAGATAGTTACAGCATACAGATGGAATGTTTTGCATGAATTATCCACTTAGTTTTTACATCCCTAAGAGGTGGGTGCCTCTAATTTCTCCATGAGACTTAGAGAGGTTATTTGCCTAAGGTCATGTAATTAATAAATAGTGGAACCAGGACTCAATTAACAACCAACTTCTGTTTCACCTCAAAGACTGAGGTTCTAAGCAAGATGCTATATTGTTTCCCAATGTGCTTAGTATGGTCCAATTTTGTTTGAAAATAACTCCTCTCCCTGCTTCCCTACCCCTACCCCTGGATTGAGAGAAATACCAACAGGTATGCATTGAAAATCTTCCATTCACAATCACATCATTTCTATTCTAACAAACTTCCTTTCTCAAGAAAATAAGCCTTACTAGTTTCCTCTATATCCTTTCAGGGATATATTATGTACATATAAAAATTATACAAAAAGTACTACCATGCTGTGCTGCATCTTGCTTTTTTCATACATAACTTGCACAAACATGTAGCTATAGCTACATCTGTATCTCAGTTGGAAGTATGTCTATCTTTATGACACAGCACCACACTGTTTTGATTACTTAGCTTTGTAATAAGCTTTGAAATAAAAAAGTGTGAGTTTTCCAACTTTGTTCTTTTTCAAAATTCTTTTGGCCATTCTGGGTCCCTTGAATTTCCATATGCATTTTACCATCAGCTTGTCAATTTCTGCAAGGACAGCTGGGATTTTGATAAGAATTGTGTTGAAGCTATAGATCAATTTGGGAAATGCTGCCATCTTAATGAGTTTCAATCCATGAACATAGATGTCTTTCCATTTATTTAGATCTTTATTTTTTTCAATAATGTTTTATAGCTTTCAAAGTACAAGTTTTATCCTACTTTAGTTCAATTAATTCATATTTCATTTTGATACCACTGTAATAAAAATTATTTCCTTAATTTCATTTTTGGATTGTTCCTTTCTAGTGTATACAAATACAATTGATTTTTGTATATTAATCTTTACCCAGCTACCTTCCTGAACTTGTGTACTTAAGTGGGTTCCTTAGGACTTCTATATACAACATCTTATCATCTACAAATGGAGAAAGTTAAACTTCTTCCCTTACCTGATGTCTTTCATTTCTTTTTATTGCCTATTTGCTCTAGCAAAAACTGCCAGCAGAATTCTAAATACAAGTGGCAAGAGTTGACATTCTTGTCTGGCTCTGAACTTAGGGAGGAAAGCAAATATTGTTTCACTCTTAAATATGATGTTAGATATGGGTTTTATAGATGCTCTTTATCATGCTAAAGAAACCCCGTTCTATTTCTTATTTGTTATTTTTATCATAAAAAAGTATTGGATTTGTGTAATGCTATCTCTGTATCTAGTGAGACAATTGTATGGAATTGTCCTTTTTCCCATTGACGTGATGTATTATAGTAATTTATTTTCAGATGGTTGTCAGTGTAGCCTTGGGCATGCACACTGTCACCTCAGGAAGACAGTGGTTTTAGTTTTAGCAACTGTCTCTTTCTGTGATTTATAGTGTCAGCCTTTGTTGGTCTACCCAGCTATTAATCTCCCTCAATTACCAGCTGATTGCTGTTTCATATTGTTTAATGCCCTGAGGCATAAATTGCTCCATAGTGTCATCTAATTAAATTCAGGCCCCTTTTCAGGTGGTCTTTGAGGCCAGTTTTTGACACTTGTTCAGCCTAACCCTAGGAGAACTCTAATTAGCTGTCCCTTTCTTTGGTTCTGTTACAACTTCTAGGTAGTCTATATAGCTTAGCTGTTTGCTCCTATTGAGCTATCAGTCTCCTCTTAATTTCTTAGAGCCAAAATCTTCATTGTTGTTGAGAGTACCCTTGGGCTTGAACTTTCCCATACTCTGTTCCAAATAAAGTCAGTTTTCTTGGGAAGAGCGATGGAGCTTTCTGTTCTTATGGCCTGCCTCTCCCTCCATGCTACTAGCAAGGTGGGCCAGGCCTAGCATTCTCAGCCAGATCTGCCTAAAGTCAAACTTCCACTCCATGGGAGGCAGGAAGGGCATTGTAGACCTCTTAGTTGTTATTGACTAGACTCGAGCTTTTACAACACAAAGCTGGGAAGAATAAAAATGGCTGGCAACCTACTTCTCTGAGGAAGATCTGATAGTGCTAGAACGGGAGCTGAGAGAGAGGGAGCCTTGTGCTTTTCTTATCTGCATTCACGTTGAGTATGGCTTCTGTCATGTTGAGTTACCAAGATTTATATTTCCTTAAATAAATGATTCTCCACTTGCTCTATGCTCTTAGGACCATTTCCAGTGACTTTAAATGGTTGGTTTAAACAAAATAAATTTTCACCATTTATGTTTATTTTGCTGGGGAGAGAATCTATGGAGTTCCTCATGCCACCATCCTATAAGCTGCAGTCAGCTTCTGTCTAAGTCTCTCCTTTAACCAAGGTTGAGATTTTTGGGGGTTTTTGGGGTTTTTTTTGTGGGTTTTTTTTAAGATTTATTTTTTTATTGTTTTTAACTAATTATTTATTTATTTGACAGAGAGACAGAGAGAGAGAGATACAAAGACAGAGAGAGAACTGAACTGGGGGCACTCCCCAGTTCAGTATATGGGTCCGCATGGGCCGGGGCTGGGACTCGATCCTCCGTCCCCGGGACTGCAAAGTGAGCACTTAACCCACTGAGCCATCCAGGCTTCCCCAAGGTTGAGATTTTTAAGAATTAAAAAATGTGCAGAGAATTGCTAAATTTTCCATGAAGATCT
>PVKE010035127.1:0-17030 GCA_004027555.1 Craseonycteris thonglongyai | reverse complement strand
ATGATGAACTAACAGACTCTTGCTGGCTGGTGGATTTGGGTTTTCTTGCTGACACCATGGAAAAATTAGATTCTTTCAATTTGGAGTTGCAGGGAAAAGACAAAAATATAGCTGAAATGATAAGCTCTGTAAACGCATTTAAAGTGAAATTGACTTTGTTGATATCACATCTGCATATCAAGTCTCTTGTGCACTTCCCATATATGAGGAAAATACTAGGTAACAATGAATTAAACGTGTCATTATTTATTGAGACCCTGCAAGTGCTTCAAAAACAGTTTGAAGAGAGATTTCTGCAGTTTACAAATATCGAGCCAATTGTCTCCTTCTGTATCAATCCTTTTACTTGCCAAATAAATGGAATAGAACTAGCCGCATGTATTGCAGACCTTGTTCAGGAGAAAGCAGAAGAACTAGAGTTAGAAATTTTGAACCTTAAGAACGATATTTTGCTAAAATCCTTAATATCAGAGGACTCATGGAACATAGTCGACAAAGAAAGGTTCCCATTTAAAAAAAAAGTGGCATATAAAATCAAATCGTTTTTCGGGTCAACGTATTTATGCAAATCTTTGTTTTCAAACATGAATTTAATAAAATCACGATATAGATCTCGACTTACCGATGAGCATCTTAATAATTGTTTGCTAACAGGGTTGTCGTCATACTCTCCTAAGTACGAGGCACTGGCCAATGAAATGCAATGCCAAAGATCACACTGACAGATTGTTTTTTTTTTTAATGTTTTTTTAAATGATTTTGTTATATGTGTGTTTTTTATTTACTTTGTATTACGTTTTGTATATATGTTTCTTTGTGTGTATATAATTTGTACAATAAATTTATTATTTTAAAATTATTTTTGTTTATTATTTTTTATTCTTGTTCAATAATAAATATCCTTAGAAATAGCTGGTGCCTGCCACCCTACCGATCTTTTAGAATGCACCCTAGGGTATAAAAAGGTTGGGAACCCCTGCTTTAGTGTGTTCTTGTCAGCAGCTGACAGGTCTTGAATGACTTACACCAGAACAGCCAAGGGGAGCTGGGTGCATGGGGAGGGCCTGGGATGCATATGAGGCGCACACATCAGGGCAGGAGACAGGATGGCTGAGGAGGACCTGAGTTCCTGAAGTCTAATGCTCCTGGAAGTCAGTCAAGGGCGGAGGGTTAGTTAATACCCATTCGTTCATTTGTTAACTCTCTCATCGGACATCTACTAGTATTCCGTGTTCAACTTAGGCAACCCTTGGAGTGTGACGGGCCGATATATCGGCTTTTTCATGTCAGGAGAAAAGTGCGATGGGCCAATATATGCATTGGACCAATATATCGGCTCATACGTAGACCATAGTTAAAAGCGCTATAACTTATTCTAGTTTTTCTTGTATGATGTATGACTGAAATCATTACATTTCTTTTTCAGACGATGAAAAAGAATAGTATTATTATTAACTAATTCAACTTATATAAAACTAAAAAACCACCTATGGATATCTAAAACAGTAACTTCATAACTTCTTTTTCCTAAGGTGATACATTTTATTAAATTACCCTTCACATTTCTTGCTAGTACTGCTGGCAGAAGGTAGCACTGAGACTGTTAATCAGACAAAAACAAAATGCAGCTGACTCTAACCTCTAGGTGCTGAGAATCGAGGAAGGGCTATATATAAAGAGATTGTAACTTTTGGGCTAACAATTCCTTATGCTCCAGTTGAGTTGGCCATTGTTGGAAGTGTAGTGTAATGGTGTGCGGCTAGCTGTGCACTTGAAGCCGACTTTGCAAGGCCAGGACCCAGGATGCAGTGAGTGAGGCATGAGGCATCTAGGGTGCAAATTTTAGGAGGTACTTGCCCTGAGAGTGATGCAAGTGCTCTTGCCACTGTTAGTTGTGTGGTTCCAGGTAGTCATTTTGCCCCCAATGCTTCTCATCTAAACAACAGGGATAATGATAGTCTCTCCCTCATAGATATTATACAAGAGCTAATGCATGCAAAGTGCTAAGCTCAGTAAGTGCCCGAGTAAGTACTTCATAAAAGCCAGCCACCACGATGCCTATTATTGGTTTTGTGGAAGTACATTATTCCTCTATTCAAGGCTGCTAAGAGTCATTTTCTGGAGTCCATCTAGCCTGCTGTTGCTCAGGTGTAACTCACTTTCTAACAAAGAATTCTCTGGGTTCAAAAGCTAAATGCCTTGCTTAGACTTTGCTATACGTTTCAGTCACCAGGGGAGCTTTTAAAACTATGTCCAGGCTACCCTCCAGGCCAATTAAGTCAGAGTGTGTGGTAGTGAGCCCCACACCACTCAGGTAATTCCAGTGTGCAGCCAGTGCTGACAGCTGGTGGTTTAGAGCAGCCCCTCAGCACATCCGGGGATCCTGGCCGACTTGAGACTCGGTTTCAGCAGGTCTGAGAGGGGCTTGATTTGTATTTCTAATGAGCTCCTGGGTGATTCTGGTGCTGTGGTTCCTGGACCACACTGGGAGGAGCAAGGGCCCAGACAGAATGCTACTATGATCTGAAAGGGCGAGTTCAGTCATTGGGGGTGATCTGGGCTCTCAGGAGAAGGCACTTGTGATTTTTATCTCAGAACCGAGTTGGGAGTTCGTTTTTAATTGGTGGTTTGTTTGAAAAATACAAAGGATGGGCTGACCCACCATAAGAACTAGCAGTATTATTAACACTTGTCATTTTTGCTTTTGATTGTATTTTTAAGTGAACTACCAAGAGCATGGAGGCTTGCTTTTGGTAGGTTTGAAGGATCTGCATGGGAGCTTTTAACATGAGTCCACCATCCTGCAACTTGCTTTGCTCATCTGACATTGAGCCCCATGCTTTTCAGTTAAGGGACACACAGTGGGTTCTAGGACAGAATTCTGCCATGACTGACCAGGCTTGAGCCTTCTTGAGAAAAGCTCTTGTTTTCATGCTTTAAATTATTAAGTTGTAAAACAACATCACAACTTAAAATGGCAATTATTTCTACTCTTAGTCCTAATATTTAAGTACAATTTTTACATAGTTTACACCACCGTGTGTACATGCAATTTTTATTCTGTTTATTTTATAACATGTTCTCGTGTTTCTTTATAGATTTCAAATTATGTCTAAATAGAATGCCCCCTCCCCCAACCCTTCGAATATAAAAGTAATGCACAAATTACAATCTATAAGCCTGGGAAGAACAGAAAAGTTTAAATAAAAAAACTACCTGGAGGCACCAAATTTTTTTTTTAAAAGATTTATTTTATTGCTTGAGAGAAGGTGAGAGAAGGTGAGAGAGGGAGAAAGAAAGAGACAGACAGAAGAGGGGAGGGCCCAGAGCAGTCTCCATATTTGTATATCATTAATTGTGACATAGTTTCATTTTACACACGTGGATGTGGGGCTGTGTGAGGCAGAACCAAACTGGGGGCCTCCTGCATTGGAGGCGAGAGCCTTCGCTGCCATGTGGGTTTGCACAGGCCAGGGCTGGGATTCAATCCCTGGACCTCATGGTTACAGGGCAAACACTCAACCTGTTGAGCTACCCCAGCATCCCCCCAATACATCTACTTTTAAAGTGTTTTATTTCTTATTTGCGAGGCATTTTATCCCACTTTATTTCATGTGTCTATTCTTTATCCATTTTACATGATTCACTTCTTTCTGTATCTATAAGTTGATGGCCAACTTGGAGAGCAGTTAATCTCATATCAAACATTTTCTCATATTACTTACTTGTGTGAATAGCACCTTGACCATGTGGAATGGTATTTGGATGCATCCTTGCTTCTCACACTATTTTCTTCAGCATTCCTCTCCACTCCTCCCATCTCCTATTTTTAGGAGTAGTATTTCTATGAACATATATATTTTTTGTAAAGCTATTATTATTTTTAAAACAATTTTCTTAATCTAGATTCTTAGAAGTGGAATTTCCATGTTAGAAGGAATGAGTGTTTGCAAAAACTCTTGATCCATATCGCCAGAATCCTTTCTAAGAATGAGCTCTTCCTTGGTACCCCTGTGGCCATTGGGAGGGCTTGCCTTGGTGTCATTTTTTTTTTTTTTACTTATTTTTATTGTTTATGACAGAGAGGGAGAGAGAGATACAGAGACAGAGAGAAGGGGGAGGGCCCAGAACAGTCTCCACAGTTATACATCATTGGTTTTTCCACATAGTTTTGTTCCACAGGTGGGCGCGGGGCTGCACAGGGCAGGAAATGGGCCAGGGTCTCACCCTGGTGAGAACTGAACTGGGGGCACTCCCCAGTTCAGCATATGGGTCCACTCGGGCCGGGGCCGGGATTCGATCCTCGGTCCCCAGGGCTGCAAAGTGAGCGCCCAACCCACTGAGCCATCCTGGCTTCCCCTTGGTGTCATTTTTAATGGCTGTAGAGCACACTGTAGTTTGCTTAGCAGTGTCCACATAGGTTAGGGTTTCTCCTGCTTCTGCCTTCTGAGGTTGTAGACAAAGGCTGAGATGCTCTCCTCACGCCTGCAGCTCGCTTTCCTTCTGTCAATTTCCTTCATCAGTTGGCATTCCCAGGGGAATGCAGGGCATCACAGGGCAAAGGTACACGTGTTTCAATGGCACAAGCTATGTGAGGCTGGAGGACCTGCTCACGAGAGCCAGAGCTGGTCCCATCATCTTTCACTGTCTCTTGCTTCCTGCTTTTTGTGACTGGAAGATGGAGGGGTCCTTGGCATGAATGATTTCCCAGGTGGCTGGTCTTTTGGGAGTAGAGATGTGGGCATCCCCACAGGTACGGGTGGGAAAATGGAAATGCCAAATGCCACTACATCTGACCTTACAATTATGGAAGCAAACAAGCACCTCGGGCAGTGGAGCCAGTCCTATCAACCTCTCGCAAGCCTTTCAGAACCTTGCAACCAGTGGAAGTTTCCGAGATGTTTTCCCATCTGAAAAGGTGGGATAAGAGCAGCGTTACGGGAGCATCGCTCAGCTCTTAAAGCAGCCGCTTACACAGGAGAAAGCCATGTGCCTGTTTATTTTCTCTAGTGCTTCCAGAATCCAATCAAAGACTCAGGTTTTGTTGACGAACTAAAATTTTTAGGGAGTAAGCAGCAAGGTATATTTGCACGAACATCTGCGTTATGAAGCACGTGCCCACGTTGGGTGGTTCAGTGTCAGAGCCATTAGGAGTTGGCGGCAGATGTTCCCTGAAAAATGTGCGCCAAACACAGACTTGGGCGGTTCATCAAGATGCGAAAAATATGCAGCTGCTGAGGGAAGAGGGAGAGAAGGTGTCTGAAATGTCATTTTATCCCATCCCTTTTCCCCATCAAAGCACGGAAGCAGGAGGAGATAAAAGAACAATCACAACCAATAAATAGGATAGAACGTCTTTACAAGGTTACCGTAATTATCCACAGCGGAGGGAAATGCATTTGCCACTCATTAAAGCTCCATTTGCTGTCTTTTTAATGAGAACTAGGTGGGGGAAGTCTAGAGGAATAAATAAAAACAAGAGTGGTTTTGAGGGCTCACAAAAGAGCCCGGTGGGGAGGAGAGAAGCTGGGAGAGAGAGGCTGCTACCGAGTCAGTGTCTGTGGTCTGTGTTAGAGAGAGACAGTTGAAAGTGACAGCCGGTCATCCCTGGTCCGAGGGCTGCCGGAGCCTGTTGTTCAGTTTAACACCCTGGCTGTCTCTCCTTTTGCTTTGGGAGAGGCAGACTTTGTAACCTGGTTATTCGTAGAAGATAATTTTTCAAACCTTGCCTTCCGGAACGGTTCACAAGGTGGCAATTTCCATGTCATTGAACGAGAAGCCCGCGTTTTAAATATAACCAGCTTGTGAATGCCCTGCAGGCGGTGACAGTGGCAATGACATCACTGCCAAGCAACTTGTTATTTTGGAACCGGGGAGGGGAACAACAGGAAACTCAGTGGAGGGGGGATATTCTTGGCAGCTAGGGCAATGCAGTCTAAAGAGAGATGACTGTCAAGACTAGTGATTCGGGAAGTTTGTGCAAAGTTTTTGTTCGCTGAGCTCGCACCAGGTGCCAAACACAGACAGTGCACAGCATGTGTGCCGCTTGGCCTACTGTCACACGGCTCCTACCTCCAAACACCCGTCACGCAAGCGTTTTATTTTCAGCAGCAGAACTGTTTCTTCAAATACAGTCCTACTTGGAAGCTCACAAGTGTAACCTCACTGAGAGCTGACCTGCGCTGTTAGAAGTGAGAGCGGGGGTCCTGGAATACCACCCACGGAGCTGCAAAGCCCCTGTAAACCTCACGGGAAAGGACAGTTACAAATGTGTGTCTAGGCTCGGGTTGATTTTCCTTTGAGTCCAGTTCTCTCTTGTTTCTGGAAGCGTGGAGTAAGGAGCGGTTATGGCCGAACTCAGCCCACAGTTGGTCTCTTCCGTGCCTCTCCATCTTGGCAGGCCGCTTCCTTTCCCAAGTTGGTTTCACTGGGAGTGAAGTGAGCTGCCCCTTATTCAGTCTTGTATTTCTGCTCATTCACTCACTCGTTTGTCAAATTTCATAGTGTAATCTCCCTTCCCCTGTATTATCAATTCCCCGTATTTTTCTCTACGTCTTGTATTTTCCTTAGTGTGTGTCATCTACTGATGTGCTGCTTATGATATTCACTGTCATGGCTTTCCCTGTCACGCCTGTGGGCGGGGATCTTCGTCTCATTTGTTTACTGGTAAACCTGTTTCAAAGGGCCTGCACATGGCCTGGGGCATGATAGAACTCAGGACTATGTTGAGTGAACAAATGAGTGTTTGTCAGTTACTTCAGTGTTGCTGCTCTGCTGTGTTTGGCTTATGCTTCTAGGGTCCTTTCATGGCCTAAGATGCCTGTTGGCGCCCCAGCCATTACACCTGCATTCTAGGCGGCAGGAAGAATGAAGCCGAGGGAGGGAAAAAAGAGTGTGTGCCAGTTTCTTTTAAGGAAGGTGCCTGCTCAGAACCATTTCTTTTACACTTTCGTGGCCTCAGCTTACTCTCCTAGGGATGCTGAGGAATGTGCTTTTTGTTTTTTTGAGCAGGGCACACTGTCACCCTAAATAAAATAGATAAAGGGAAGAGCAGGTAATTTGGAAGGCAAATAGTGGAGGCTCAGTGTCTTGCACGTAGTAGATTCTCATTAGGAAAACGTACTTCTTTTGTTAGATGGAGTGATGACGTAGCTCAAGGTCTCTTCTGTGGTCATCAGTGTATCAGATTGTCCCTATGGCGATTAACAGAATGGCTTTTGAGTCAGGAAGACCTTGGTTCAAATCCCTGTATAAAGCGCTTGCTAGCTGTGTGAACCTGGGCAACTTATTTTACATTAATGAATCTCATTTGCTGAAACTCTGTAAAATGGGGATAATGCAGAACATCCTCATGGGTGATGACAATACAGGTGAAGAAACACTGCCTAGTTTAGTGTCTGAGGCATAGGAAGTTAATAAATGGGGGCTGTTATGTGTCATCCTATGATCTTTATCACCATCTCAGTCAGGTGTCCTGTCTAGATGCCACAGATCCAAGGATGATAAAGACATGTTCTCTATGTTCTAGAAGCTCCCAGAAGGGCATTCCAGGCAGAGAGAAGAGTGTGTAAAGGGAGTGAGGAGTGAACCAGGACAACGTGTTAAGGAAGCTGCAGGTAGCTCACGATGGCTGCAGTGCAGACCTGGAGTCCAGGGGACATTTGGGGAGTGACTAGGAAGGTTCTGGAAAGGCAACGTGGGGACAGATCCCACGAACCCAGTAAGGAGTTTGGCCCTGGTCTATGGACAGTGGGAACGAGCCGAGGCCTTTAAGGAGGAGGGTCATTGGCTAGGTCTGATCCATGGGCAGTTCCCCTGCCAGGCCTTGCGGAGAACTGGTGGAAGGAGGCCAGATGTGGAGGGGGTGAGTCTGAGTTTGGAGGTTCCTAGAGCCATTCAGGCCAGACATAGTGTGGTCACCTCTCAGCAGGGCCAGCGATCCCAGAGAGCAGATGTGGTGAGACCACGGGTGGAACCACACTGATAAATACAGTGTAGTTGTTCCGTTCCTGGGCTAGAGTCTGTCTTTGTTGCCCAGGGGTGTGGAGAGGATAAACAAGGTGGAGATGAAGTATTTGTGTAGCTGCTCCAAGTGGGGGACCAGATCCCGCCCAGGTCCTTTCTGGCAGCACTGTTTTCCCTGAGGACATTCATTTGGTCCCCAAGCCTGTGCATCCTCTGTTGACCTGAAGTCTTGATCAGGGCTGTCCAACCTTCTGGCTTCCCTGGGCCACATTGGAAGAAGAATTGTCTTGGGCTCCACACAATATACACTAACACTAGCAAGAGCTGATGAGCTAAAAAAAAAAAAAAAAAAAAAATCTCATCATGTTTTAAGAAAGTTTACGAATTTGTGTTGGGCCAAATTCAGAGGCCTGCAGGCCACAGGATGGACGAGTTTGTGTTCTTTGAAGACGGAGGCAGCACCACAACCTGTGGCAGGTTGTCATCGCCATGGGTGTGTCAGTCAGTGAGCTCAGCCTTGCCCGGTACTCACATCCCGAGATCATGTGTTTGAGTCTGCATCCCTTGGGGACCACTCCGGTCATGGTGCCAGCGGGCCCCAAGCCCACGAGGAGGAGGTTGTCCCTGGGTCACCAGTGAGGTCACAGCTTGTAATTGTGGTTCATTTGAGCAGGTTGGGGAGAATCTGTTTTGACTCCTTTATCTAAAGTAGCAATTGTTCAGCTGGGCAAGAGTATGGTCATGTATCAGACAGATACACTGAGGTGTGGGTTGTGAGGTGGGATTTCCTCCCAGGTTCATTGCTAATAAGGACGTGACCTTGGCTTTCAGAGGTCCTTAACCAGGTCTGGATGGCTTCCCCCCTCTGCCACGGCTACAAAGTGAAGCTTTTCATGTCTGTTTGTTTATGTTTCTTATTTAACGTTTTTTTTATTGTGACATTTTCCAAATACATACAAAACTAGACAGAATAGTATAACAAACCCCATGTATCCATCACCCAACCGTAGCAGTTATTAACATTTTATCACTCTTGTTTCACCCATCTCTCCCCACTCACTGCTTTATTTTTTGCTGGAGTACTTCAAAGCAAATTCCAGTTATTATATCACCTATAAATATTGGTTATGGATGAATTTCTAACAGAAGAATTAAAAAACAAACAAACAAAAAACCACAGACAACACTATTATGAAAGTTAATAAAATTGGCAACAACCCCTGGGTATCATCTAGTATCTAAATTCAAAGATCCTTGGTTGCCTAAACTTTCACAGTGGTTTTGTCCAAATCAATTCTGATTTCACTTCTTGAGGGTGTAAATCAGCTCATGCCATTCTCATGATCAAAAGCCTCTGTTGTGCTCCGGAAAAAAAAAGAAAAATACACACTTCTTTCCGTGGCTTGCAAGGCAGTGTGATCTGCCCTGTGCTTCCCTGCTTCCCACTGAGGATCCTTGCTGTTTCTTCCGCCTGGAACACCCTGTCCCAGGTTGTTGCATGGTTACCCCTTCTGCTCATCTCTGAGGAGCAGGCGGGTGCTCTCGCCCTCAGTCATCTTCTCTCACCCCCTTCTGGTTTTCAACGTCCTCGCACTACCCATTTTTGTTCATTTGTTTTTGTTTGATGTAGACCTCCTTCCACTCATGGATGTCAGTCACCAAGGGCCGAGTCAGACCGGCCTGGCCCCTACCATTCCCCCAGGGCCTGGGACCCACTAGTAGCTCGGCCAGGGCTTGATAAGTGATGGGCAATGGCCCAGAAGAGCCCATGCTGCGGGCTGCTGTTGGGAAGCCTGGGGCACTCACCTCTTTAGGAGAAAAATCCTAACAAAGGGGATTTCTCTTCTTTTTCCCTGTCTCTTCCCTTTTCCTTTCCTTTTTCTTTTTGTAATTGGATTGTTGGCACAAGCGGTGCAGGTTCTCAGAAGAAGCCAGGCCAGCGGCAGTTATTACATTTCTGTTTACTGTGGAACCCGTGTTTGAATCATTCCCTTCCACTTTCAGGACAGGGGACTGGTTTACAAATTGGGAAGTCCGGACACCCACCGGCGGTCATTTCAAGGTTTTGCCTCAGCTGGCACCTGGGTGGAGCGGAGGCAGTGTGGCGTAGTGGGTGGCCCCCAGGGCTTCAGGGTATGACTGTCAGGAAACAATGTGACCCCAAGTGCATCACTTACCTCCTGAATCTCAGGCTGCTCACGTGTAAAATGGGTGAGCCACTGTCTCCAAACCAGTGGGCAGCAAGGCTCCCCGGCTCCCTGTGCGCCCTGCACGTAGCGGCCCGTCTGTGTTAGCATCGCCGCAATCGGCGACTGTGTCAGGCTGGGAGGCAAACGCCGCACATGCCCCTCAGGGTCTTGGGACAGGCGCTGCTCGTTAACTGTGGGCCACAGGTATATTAATTAATAGCTATCTCTTTTCCTTCTCGGAAGGGCCTCTGTGTGTCAGGGATGGTGCTGTCCCCCAAGGTCACGCACAGTGGCAGGGCTGGGGTTTGAGCCGCTCTGTCTGCCTGTTTTCAGCTTCCCTTAGACCTGTTCTTCATGGTCATCAGGATGGTTTGTGTGCCGCGTGATTGTCACAGAGTGTCTCTATTGTCATGTTCAGAACTTGGTGGTGGTGTTTTTTTTTGTTCCAGCCCTGGCTGTTTTCAGTCAAGGACAATGATAGTCTACAGTGGGCCACATCCTTCCTCTTCAGCTGTCAGGAGGGACATTTTATGTTCCAAAATATCATCTGATTTTTTTTTGATTCATTTTATTGTTTTGAGAGAAGTTGAGAGAGAGAGAGAGAGAGAGAGAGAGAGAGAGAGAGAGAGAAGGGGGAGGACCCAGGGCAGTCTCCTTAGTTGTACATCATTAGTTGGGACATAGTTTCATTCTACACAGGTGGATGTGGGGCCGCATGGGGTAGGAACCAAGCTAGGGGCTTGTCACATGGGAAGTGAGCACCTTTGTTGCCATCCTCGTGGTTACCGGTTGTGCTGCAGTTTAGCATATGGGTTAGTATGGGCCGGATCTTGTGGTTATAAAGCAAGTGCTCAGCCTGTTGAGCCATCCCAGTATCCCCTCATCTGTTTCTGAACCATCTAGCTTGTTCCCTATCTCAATCTCTTGGCTGGTCTCCTGACAGGTTACCTACCACACACAGTCTTCGCTCTCTTTCATTCTTCATGGTGAACTTTTGAATGCAGCTTTTCCAGAAAGTTTTATGTAGTAAGACATTGTGACAGGAAGACAAATTGTTGAGCTCTAAATTGAAGAAAAGCAGAAGGCAATTTGTCTGATGTATTCCAGTTCTGTTCTACTTTCTTTGGGTTTGAACTATGGGAATGATTTTCTTTCGTTTTGAAGGTGAAACGGCTGGGAGATGTTAGGTTGGGCGGATGTTATATTAAAGTATTAAGACCAATTAGATGTAAAGTCCTTTCTTATTTGGACAGTTTTGACATAAATAAGTGGAAGTTTGGTGCTCTCTCTTTTGTTCTTCCTTAAAAGTATTCTAAAAACACTAAAATGGATTATAGGGAGGAATTTGGTAGCAGGCTTCCTATAATTGCCCAAAGAGGGAGAAAAAACATATTTACCTTTAGAGGTGGAAACCAATTTTCCAGGCTTACCTGGCCTTGATAGGGCAGGCTGTCCCTCCCCTATGAGGCCCCTGAGATGAGAGCTGGCTTCCCGGTCCTCTTGGACACCCTGGAGATGGAGCAGACGTAGATTCTGGCAGGCTTTGCTTCATCGCATTCACTCTGGTTTATAATGACAGCAGTCCCTAGCTTAATGCCATTTCATTCAGCATCATTTCATTATAACGTTGATGAGCTACCTTAGGAACTTAATTCTCGTTCATATCAATTAGCCTCTGGTAAAACTGGTTTCATTATACATCTTTCCCTTGAAGTCACAGAACCTGTTGATGACATAAAGTGAGGATTTCCTGCACCTAGATGTGTGTGCCTCTGATTAGGGCCTGTCTCCTCTGCTAGATTCGGAGTCCCACAAGAGAGGTCGTCCTGTCTCTTTTCTTCATCTCTGGCAGATGATTGGCATCTTTCATATTTGAGGAATGAATGAATGTAGCTTGAACAAGACTTGCCTTCTTATGCCTCGCTCCCGTGCCCTTCCACCCCGATTCTCACTGCTGGATGTCCCCACTCTGGGATTCCCTGTCCTGTGGGTGCTGTCTGGCCCCCCACCCCCCACCCCCACTGTAGGCTGCATGTGCTGATCGGAGGGAAAGCTCCAGGCCGGGAGGAAATGGGCCTGGCTGGAAGGTTTGTGAGAGTGTGATTACGGGGCTGTGTGTGTTGGGAAATGCCCTGTGTATTACGTTGCTGGAAAGATCCCGTGTTAAGTCAGTGAATTCAGAACAACACATACAGTTTCGCATGCCTTTGGGAGGAAGAGCTACTGACTGTTTATCTTTGAGAGCATAGGATGGGGCAAGCCCAGGATACTGTCATTGACAGGTGAAGGGCAGGGTCTGGCTTGGGGGGAAGGACCCCAGAGTCCTCCAGTGGCCTTTGAGTAGAGCAGGCTGTGCAAGCCATGACCCATGGGCTACGTGCACACCAGGACGTCTTTAATGCGGCGCAACACGAATTTGTAAACTTCCCTAAAACATCATGAGAAATGCTTGCGATTTTTTTTCTTTTGGTTCATCAGTTGTCATTAGCATTACGGTATTTTATGTGTGGACTAAGACAGGTCTCCTTCCAGTGTGGCCCAGGGAAACCAGAAGGGTGAACAGTCCTGGACTAGAGGTTGGTGCTGTGCTTCGATGGAAAGAAGATTAGACTAAGCTGGGTGCCTGAGAGCACCTTGGGCTGGGACTTTCTCATGTTTCTCCTGCTGGGGTGGCCCCACTAGCACAGAGACACTAAGTGATCGTGAGAGCTGCGGCATCCCCTGTTCTATAGGTGACGCTGCTGCAAGGAAGGGACCTGTGCTGACAGGTGCCATGCGGTGTGCACTTGAGTTTGACCGGGATGGAACCCTGTTCCCCCACTTCCTGTTGTGTGATCTTAGGTGCCCTTGAGCCAGTTCCTCCATTTGTAAAATTGGGGTGTGAGGATGGAGCGCAGCAGAGGCCTTAGCCTCGTGCTTGGTCCATGGTTATAGACCACTGAACAGTGACCTCCCTCTCCTTTCCCCGGTTAGTAGTGCTCAGTAGACCGTCACGGACGTGATCCCGATGCAGAACAAAATCATCTTTGCCTGTGGAGTCGGGTTGTTTCTCTAGTAGTGGGGAACGAGTGGTGGAGAATGGTTCTAAGCCAGTCCTCCTGCCAGGAAAACTCTTGAGTCAATAGGGTATAGGTGTTAGTGGGGAGCACATCTTGTTCATTGTTTTCACAATTAGCCCAAATGCTGCTTCCAAGTGACCCCTGTGAGGACATCAGTCCAACAAAGGGCTTCTTTGGCTCCCGGCAGTGTCTGGCACATCTGTGAGTGTGAGAGATTCCCTGCCAAGTTAATCCGGGCTTCTGCCTAATCCCCGTGGCAGGCAGAGCCTGCAGAGCATGCTGGGAGCTGGCTGCACTCCCCAGTCCTCCATTCTTCTCAGCGAGATGGCTCAGTGCACTGTGGGGGTGGCTGCTTCTCTGAACACAGGCCAGAGCCCAGTCCTAGTGGCCAGGGAGCCTGCTCTGAGCAGGCCCGGAGGCTCTGGGGGACTCTGCTAAGCTTTGGCTTCAGGTGTCTTGGGCGAGACTTTTCTCCCTAAGAATGATGTGGAAGTTTCTTCAGCCATGCTGGTGTGACTCTGGGCCCCATGGGCCGCATCTCCCTGGTGACACAGTGGAATGTGAACTAGAGGAGGTGACCTCAGCAGTAGGAGGAGGATAGAAATCCCCAGTGATTGGGAGACCTCACGGCCTCATGGCTGCTGGGCTCATTGTCCTGATGACCGTCTGAGGGAGGGGTGATGCGTGCTTGTGGCAGACCTTGCTCATCAGTCCCTGCACTCTTGGAGGTAGCCTCAGAATCCTGCTAGTCCCATGTCTAGGTAGCCACTTGGGATCAGAGTCGGTTTCTCAGCGAAAAATCTTCGTGAACCCTGAGAAAGGCCTTTTCAAGAAAGAGCAGACGAGCCAGACTTTTCAAACAAATGGTTCTAAAGGCTGCTTGGGGATGACGCTCTTTGCCACAGCCAGGTTGAGCACAGAGACTGTAGTGATGGGCAGGCATGCTGGGGGGACCAGCAAGGCTGCACGTGGCCCCCGCTGACCCGGTTGCTAGCTCTGCCCTGCAGAACCGCCTCCCTGCCACGTCCTCACTGTGCTTGCAGTGGCTGCAAGAGGCCATTGGAGGAGTGCATGCCAGTGCCACACGGGAAACTTCCACCTGGGTGGAGGGAGCACGGCCCCCACGTGCCGTGGTTCACGGCATGTTTGAGCCTCTGAGCCTGCTCCTGGGTTTCATAGCAGAGAGACCAGCAGCTTGGGACGTCACAGACTGAAGAATGGTCTGAAACGAAACACTGACAAATAACTTGGTGCTCTTACCTGACGCCATGAGTAGAAATGTCCAGAATCGGCAAATAAACAGAGACAGAGAGGAGATGTCTGGTTGTCGGGAGGGCAGAGGATCGGGTGGGGATGGTTGGAAACAACTGTAATGGAGACAGGCCTTCTTTTTGGGGCGAGAAAATGTTCTGGAATTGGTGGTGGGGGAGGAGCTGGGAGTGCACTAAAATGGACGAATTATACACTTTTAAAGAGTGAATTGTGAATTATAGCTCAACGAAAGGTAGAGAAAGTACATGGAAATTTTAAGCAAAATAAAATAAAATTTTAGTAACAGCTACTATTTATCAAGACCGTCGAAAATAACTTGGTGACACAAATGTGTGTCCTGGGATCCCAGTTTCCTGTTCTTTCATTAGAATGTCAAAGCGGGGGAGGCGGAGGGCTTTCTCTCTTGGGTCAGAAGTAGTAGCAACTTGATTGCTTTCTTTTCTGACCTTGTGCGTGGATCAATGCACATGTGATTTTGAGATATGCAGATTATCCTTTTCTTTTTAAAGATACATTTCTTCTTATTGTTTTGAGAGAAAGTGAGAGTGAGAAAGAGAGACAGACAGAAAAGTGGGGAGGGCCCAGAGCAGTCTCCATAGTTGTGTATCATGACTTGGGACATGGTTGCATTCCACACGGGTGTATGTGGGGCTGTGTGAGGTGGGAACTGGGCCAGGGTCCTTCCGCCTGGCAGATGAGAACCTTCACCACCATGCCATCCTGGTGGTTACCAGTTGTGCTGCAATTCCGCATATGGGGTTTTGCACGGGCTGGAGCTGGGAACTGAACCCTGGACCTGGTGATTGCAAGGCAAATGCTCAACCTCTGAGCGACCCTGCCCCCCTGTGACTTATTTCCTTGATAGCACTTTGACTCCTGAAATCCTCTTTCACTTGGTTGGCCTGGCTGCTGGCTTTGTCCGGGGGTCTCCTCCATCTTGGCAGACAGGGGTCAGCAAACACTTTCTGGAAAGGGCCAGAGAGCAAGTATTTCAGTGCAGCAGGTTATGTGGTCTCTGCTGCAAACACAGCAGTGTGTCATCGCAGCGAGAAAGCAGCCTCACAGAATAAATAGATGAAGCCACACATCTGTGTTCCAATGAAAGGGTGATGAGGGGCTTGGCAGGTGGACAGATGGGTGGTGAGAAGAAGGGTTTTGAGAAGTGGGGGAGGGATGGCGAGTTTGAGGGCCTGGTCTCTGCCTGCCAGGCTGCCAGAGCGACCGGAGAGGAGCGTGATCGGACTGAGGCTGGGTTGCGGGGACGCCTGTCTGCGTGCTTCGTGGCTTGGTCTTCCTCCTGCCGGCGGTGGAGGGCCAAGGACGGAGGCCCAAGCAAAGCCTCAGCGTGACTAGAGAAGCATGTGCATTCAGAGCAGTGGGGAGGGTGGATTGCAGGGGCGGGTAGCAGGAGAGGGGTCTTGGTCTGGGGCAGGGTCTTGGGGGTTGGATATTTGTTAAAGCTGAGTTTTATGTTCAGTCAGGCTGGGGACTGTTCCTGTCCATGGCACGTGGTGTGAGGGAGACGGATGGTCAGCTGAGGCAGGCTCTGTTTCTGGCTTGCTGGCTTGCTACTAGTCCTTGGTGCAGGAGGGGGGCATGTGTGGGTGGGGAGAGGATTTGGACACTCTACTGGAGTAGAGAGAGTGTCCGTAACCAGCACATGAGAAATCAGAGTTCAGATGGCTTAGGTGCTGAGAGGACAGTAAAATCTGGTTGGTGTGGAGCTGGCAGGGACGTGTGGGGAGGAACAGCTGCTGTGCTAGTTCGAAAGGCCTTGTGGTGGGAGTGGGGCACGAGGGGCAGGGATTGGAAGGGTGAGAAGACTCTCAGTGAGAGAGGAGGGCATATGCAAAGGCCCTGAGGGGGGAATGAGCGTGAGGTGTGTAAGAATGTTCAGGAGGCTAGGTGACTACAGCCCAATGTGTGAAGGGGAGTGACGTTCAAAATTAGGCTGGGGAGGCCACCAGGAGCCCCCATGGAGTCCTGCACAGGAGTCTGGGAAACAGAATTTGCAGTTAATGGAGCTTCCTGACTGAGAGGATGGTACTTCTGACCGTTTAAGAAAACCTGTGGAAGCCGGGATGGCTCAGCGGGTTAAGCGCTCGCTTTGCAGCCCTGGGGACCGAGGATCGAATCCCGGCTCTGGCCCAGGCGGACCCACATGCTGATCTGGGGAGCTCCCCCAGTTCAGTTCTCTCTCTGTCTCTGTATCTCTCTCTCTCTCTCTCTCTCTCTCAAAAAATAAAATAAAAATAAAATTAAAAAAAAAAGAAAACCTGTGAACAATAGATGACTGGATAAAGAAGATATGGTACATTTACACAATGGAATACTACTCAGCGATAAGAAATGATGAAATGCAGTCATTTGTGGCAACATGGATGGACCTAGAGACCATCTTATTAAGCGAAATAGGTCAGACTGAAAGAATCAGGAAACATATGACTTCACTTATAGGTGGAATATAAAACTGAAAGTTACAAAGACACAGAGACCTATGGACACACTCAATAACTTGGTGATTGCCTGAGGGAAGGGGAGGAGG
>PVKE010035126.1:0-17036 GCA_004027555.1 Craseonycteris thonglongyai | reverse complement strand
AGCATTATGGACACACTCAATAGTTTGGTGTTTGCCTGGAGAGGAGGGAGGAGGGGGGATGGAGAGTTGTGGGGGGAGGGGGGAGTGGGCACCAGATATATGGGGTTGGAGGGGGACCTGATTCTGGGAGCTGGGCACATAATGCGATGCATGGGTGATGTGATGTGGAGTTGTCCATTGGGAAACTGTCTGATTGTTACCAACCAATGTCACCCCATTATATTTAACAATAAAATACAATAATATTAAAAATAATAATAAAAATAAAATAAATGACTAGCCTTCATAATGAATACATATCTGCACCCCTTATGTCAAAAGCCATTCCTGAGGGGAAGCCCGGATGGTTCAGCGGGTTCAGCACTCTAATCCCTGCCAGGGCCCAAGCGGACCCCTATGCTGAACTAGGGTGTGCCTTCCACGCTGGAGGCATTCCGCCCAGTTACTGCCCCACAAGGCCCCTGCCCACCTGTGTGGAAGGAAACCATGTAGAAAACTGATGATGTGCAACTATGGATCCTGCTCTGGGCCCTACCCCTTCTCTCTGTCTCTCTCTGTCTCTGTCTCTTTCAAAAACAATAAAATACATCTTTGAAAAAACAAGCCATGCTGACAATTTCCCCTATCAGGCATTGTTTCTTACCAACCTCTGTTCATGCCAGATCTCCAAGCATCCACCCCGGAGATGTAGGGCTGTGCCAGGCACATTTCTCGCTCTCTGCCCGGCTGGAGTGCCGCTGCCTGGCAGGCGCTGGTTCCCACAGTGCCCCAGAAT
This sequence comes from Craseonycteris thonglongyai, assembly GCA_004027555.1. Taxonomy (NCBI): domain Eukaryota; kingdom Metazoa; phylum Chordata; class Mammalia; order Chiroptera; family Craseonycteridae; genus Craseonycteris; species Craseonycteris thonglongyai. Next base: position 16,261 of record PVKE010035126.1, on the reverse strand, counting down.
GCACAGCTCCGGCTTTCTGTGACTTTATGGGACATCTGCTTAGAAAGGAGAAAATAATTTTTTCTTAAATTGATGTTTTACTTTCCCATTTTGCTTTTGGATCTAAATCTTGCATATTTGCTAACTTAAACTTACTCTGACATGCTTTGCATAAATTTTTGTTTTGAACCTGACACACCAAATTTAACCCAGTGTTCTTAGGGAAATCATAAAATGGCTGTTTTAACTGATATTTTTTTTTTATTGAATTAGGACATATATTACAACATCTGTTTCATAGTTACTATAATAAATAATGTTTCACTTCTTAAGACTGAGTTATAAAAATAATTGATTTTGACATTAGCCCATCTATTTAATATGGTCTATAACATGTTCAAAAAATTCCAAATAATATGGTGGCCTGACAAAGGAGCCAATCTGTTAGATGGATGAGGACTTTGGGGCTCTGTCTGGAGGGGCTCTACAGAAACCGGTTACAAAGACTGTAGGTATCAGCCATCTAGCCCCAATGTTTGTTTATCCATCTAGCATAGCTTAGGGTAAAAGTCCTATATTTGTGTCTATGGTTATAAATGGTCCCACCCTTCTAGACATTTACATTGAACCAGTCAGCCAGTCAGCCGGTTATGCACAAAAGGGTCTGGGAGTAATTAAAATGAGAGTTACAAAAAAAATTTCTTTTGCCATTCTATTATTTCTTTGTCAATTTCTAACAAAATCAACATATCTCAGACAAGACCAATATATCTGAAAATGGTGAGAATATACTAGCAAATATCAAAATCTATTAGTAATTAAATCCAGCTATTAAAGGTGTATGGATCCGGGTCCCTCCCTACCACCTACCATCTGTGTTTCCCATGGGAATGCAAACCAGTCAGTCCACACAGGCCTGGTCCACAGGGGCCTGAACTGTGTAAGTAGTCCTGGAGGCTTAAGGGAAAGAGCTTCTTCTAAGGGGAGGAAGAGTCAACCATTTTTGTTTGCTCTAGGAACGGTGCTTCAGTCAATCAGAGGAGGCGAGGGTGATAAGGACAACAAAGCATTTGCCACTTAGATTTGTCTTTCAATGTCTTCTTCAAGAACTGGCAGGGAAGTAGCTGCTAATACAAGTGGAAGCCAACCTCTGTGATATTTTGGACAGTGGAAGACTTGCTGGTGCACAGTGGCTCTAAAGCTTTGGTGAGAGTAGCCTCAAGAACATCATGGTGGTAGTGGCAGCAGCAGAAGCCAGAAGGCCCAGAAGCCTCTTTGGTAGGAAGAAAGATGTGGAGGGCCCTTAGCAGGCACCTCAATATGGCCTCACCACTACTCTTGGGGCAGAATAATTGACTGAACTTAATTTCTATTTTGGAAAAGGATAAAGGGGTGGTTGTAGTTCTAAGACTATCAAGAGCTTGAGCGCCACTCGTTCTACGTAAGAAAGCTGAACCTCAAGCCCAGGACTCTAGACTTATTTGCCTCAGTTCCCAGCAGAGCCATCCTATTTTATGGGACTGCACAGGCTTAGGCAGTGAGTGTATTTGCAGGCCTAAATATGTGGGACCACATACAATTCTTAACCCTTCCCCGGGACCCATAGGGCCCTCAACAATGATAGATTACATATCCCAATCTGGCAAGACGGGAGCTAATGATACAGTTAGTTTGACTTGAAAAATTTTTGTCAAATATGCCATTTCTCGTGCTACAGTATTTGTATTGTGGTGGAATCACATCTGTGCTTACTGCATTGGAGGGAAAAAAGGAATTCTATCTATAACTGCCAATGACCCCACTTTTTGTTCCCAGACTAGAGCAAAAAAGGTTATAAAACCAAATGCTAAAATGTTGCTGGATGTACTGAGGTAACCAGCTAACGTGAAACACCTATAACTTACATAGAGTAAGTGGTAGAAAAGAAATGTGTGTTGCAAGGAAAAGAAAAAAATAAAAGTAACAACAACAAAAAACAGATGGCATTGCTCTAACCCAGTTATCACCACCAATTTCTAAATATATATTTCTTTTACTTATCTGGTAAATTGTTTTTTGTTGTTGTTGTTTTGTCCTTTTAAAAGATTTATTTGATTGTTCTTGACAGAGAGACACAGAGAGTAGAGGAAAGGCCCAGAGCAGTCTTCACAGTTGTATGGTACCCCAGCGAGAAATGAACTGGGGGGCACACCCCAGCTCAGCATGTGGGTACACATGGGCCAGAGCCGGGACTCAGTCCTCGGTTCCCAAGGTTGCAAAGCTAGGGCTCAATCTCCTGAGCCATCTCGGCTTTCCATGGCAAATTGTTGATAAAATGGTAGAAGCGATCACAGATTTTAGTTTCATCTCATTCACGGGGGCATTGCATTCCTCTCTCTAATGCTGACAACCTACCCATCCTCGTTTGTGTTAATAGTATCTGCTCTATAATATCCAATATTCATGAAAGGGCATCATGTACTCTGAAGGCCTGCTCACAATTGACTTATGATCACTACCATTCTGGCCTGACATGAAAAGAGTAGTTATGGAAGTCAAATATTGACTGATACTAGTCTAGTCTTGGAATGTCTGCCTTAAAAAATGTGAGGGTCTGGGGTGGGAAAAGAAATCAATGTAATATTTTATACAGATTACATTTAGTTATCATGAGCATCAAGAAGTTTTGGTGAATAGCCTTGAAGGCCAAGTTTAGAACAGTAGTGGATGATCCATTGGGCAGAAAAAGAACATATTAAAGATTCTGCTTGTATTTTTATTTTATTTATATAATTCTCAATCATTTTAAATATATGGGGGATGCCAGGATGGCTCAACAGGTTGAGCACTTGCCTTGTAGCCCCAGAGTCCAAGGATCAAGTCCTGGCCCTGACCCAGGCAGACCCATATGCTGAACTGGAGTGTGCTTCCCATGTGGGAAGCCCCCAGAAACTACATTGAAAACTAATGATTTACAACTATTGAGACATGTTCTACGTGTCAGATGGTCACGTGCCATGAACGGGAGATGAGGTAGCAATCCCAAACCACAGAAAGGCTATAGGCATAGCACTTACTTGGAAGTTTCCTTGCGGTATATTGAGACTTAATACGGTGCCCAATTATGTGACTTTATAGATTATTTTGTCTAATTTCACAAAATAGACAAAAGGATTAAAAATATTCTCAAGACGAACCCTCAAATTGAAGTCTTCTCAGTAAGGCAAACAAACATTTATACACAATAGGAGACTGGCAGACCCGACATGTCAATTTCCCACAGTTATGAAGCAAAAACAAGGAAATTATTAAAACAAACAAACAAAAACCTATCTTGAACTTGTTCAGAATTATTAAGGACACTGTTTAAAATTACAAATTCATAGTCACTCCTGTTAAAGTTGAACTCTGTACTAGCATATACAATTACTCAAGATATTAATCAACAATGTTTAGAAACACTTCTATCAGCCACTAAGAAACTTGAATATGATTAACAACAAATTTTAGTGAGGGAAGATACTTTGTGCTATTAATTTTCAAAGTAATGTTGAAATACTGGTTATTTTAGCCTTCTCTTACTCTTTTAGAAGTCCTTTTCTGTGTCTATTATATAATGTACATATGAGGTCATATGTAAAAATGTTTTACTAATATGGGTGAACCAATAAAGTTCAGAGACCACTAGTGTAATTCTAAATTAAAAATGTGTGCACAAATATCTCACAGAGGGCACTGTAGTCTTCCTCTGAAACGATGTTTAGATCTTTTCCCAAAATTAGACCTTGAGTATTTAATTAAAGAAAAGATTCTGAAACTGAATAAAGTTTTGCAACCACTGTGCTAGCCAGTCTTACAGTGTTCCCTCGCCACTTCGCGCTTCATGGTTTGCGGCTTCAGTGCTTCGCGGGTTTCCCCAAAATATTCATCAAAACATAAAAATGAAAAAATACAACCATGTCGGCAGCCACATGGCGGAAAGGAGCGTTGTTTCGTGTTGATGCGCGAGAGAGAAGGATCCCTGCATGTCAAACAAAGAGATGAGTTGACTCAGAGTCCATCCCACGGGCTCTCATAAAGGCGCGTGATTGGTTTCCCGTGCGACATCACCAATGAGAAAATTCCTAGGGGCAAACCCTACTTCGCGGTTTTTCAGCTTTCGCGGAAGGTTCTGGTCCCCATTAACCGCGAAAAAACGAGGGATCACTGTATACTGTAATTTATGATGGGTAGACGAAAATTTGCCCAGGGATGCAGGATAGCTCAACAGGTTGGGTGCTTGCCTTGCAACCATGAGGTCTGGGGATTGAACCCTGGCCCCGGCTCATGCAAGCCCATGTGCTGAACTGTGGCACAACTAGAAACCATCAGGATGGCAGCAAGATTCTCACTTTCAGGAAAGGAGGACCCTAGTTTGGTTCTGCCCCACACAGCCCGATATACATCTGTGTGGATTGAAACCATGTCATAGCTGGTGATGTACAATAATGGGAACTGCTGTGGGCCCTTCCCTCTTCTCTGTCTCTTTTACCTTCTCTCAAATAATAAAAGCAATCTTTTTAAAAATAAAGTTTACCCATTTTAGAAATACTTTTATAATCATCATTTTTGTTCACTGGAAACATGTAAACCCTATTGTTAAAGTTTAAGTCAACTCCTTTATAGAAGTTAGAGAATGGAAGGTTAAGGGAGACACAGGGAGAGCACAGTTAGGTTTATTGCCAGTAAATTTTGATAACGATACAATTGTGTGCACTGAGATATAACAGACATTTCCCTGAACCATTTTGAACTCAACTAGCTAAGTTAACTCCCAGCTAGACACACTTTTAGAGCCAGGAAACAGATTAGTTGTGTCCTAGTATTTCAATCGGATTCTTTCAGAGGCTGAGATGACAGGTCATTCAGAAACAAAAAGAAAATATCATTTTGAAATCTGAATTCTGGGAATCTGGGATGGCTCAGTGGGTTAAGCGCTCACTTTGCAGCCCCAGGGACTGAGGATCGAATCCTGGCCCTGGTCCATGTGGACCCATATGCTGAACTGGGGAGTGCCCCCAGTTCAGTTCTTGCTGGGGTGAGACCCTGGCCCAGCTTTTGCCCTGTGCAGCCCCTTGCCCACATGTGCAATGAAACTATGTGGAAAAACCAATGATGTGTAACTATGGAGACTGCTCTGGGCCCTCCCCCTTCTCTCTGTCTCTGTATCTCTCTGTCAAAAACAATAAAAATAAATTTAAAATCTGAATTCTTTTCACTCTTTGTTGTGCTTGAAAATGTTCATAATATGATGTACAAAATCAGCTTATTTTCTGGCTTAAATGTGGAAACATAATTGAATGTTTAAATGTGTGAAACTTCATATCAGAGAAGGATATAAATTGGACATGCAGACGTTGGCAATGATCCTTTCAATTAGCTCCTTCTGTTTGTAGCATTGTAGCCCTGTACATTTGAAAAACATATATGGAATGTAAAAAAGAGAAGATGACCAACTGGGATGTTCATCCTCCATATGTTAATGAAAGTAAGTTGTAGAAAATTTTAATTTAATTTAAATTGTAATCAAACCCCAGTAGAAACATAGAATTTGAGAAATGGAACTCATCCTGTCTCTCATTTTATAGAAGAGGGAGCAGAGCCTGCGAGAGACCTAGTGACTCCTCTGCTTCTGGGCAAGCAGTGATCTCCCTAACACACTGCACTGTGTGTCATTGGATACATGGATGCACACACACACACACACACACACACACATACATACATACATTCATATATACAGTAGACTCTCAGTTAACTGGCTCCCATGGGAATTGGTAGATGCCAGATAAATATAAGCAGGCTCTTCATTAACCAGAACTCAAGCATTAAACATATAATTTTTTAAGTGAAATTTATGGCATTAACAGTAAAATTAAATCAAGTAGTATTTTTTTTTCATGGACATGCCCCTTCTCTTCTCATTTTCCTCTAATAAGGGGCAGTGACCTCTGGGGATAATAAATCAAGACAGCATTTTTCTTTTATGAGATTGCGATATTTCCTGAAGATGGGCATCTAAATGCTTGAAGCCCAGATTTTCCCAGTTGAGGTATATACTGATTAGCTACCCTTTCTCTTCTACTTGCCCTGGTTTTATACCTTCCCTCTGAGTCAAGATTTCACCCACATGACTCCCATTTATTGAGCACATAAATGGGGCCAGGGGCTGGGAATTTACAAATGAAATGGACTCCATCTCCACCCTCAAGTGTCTGCATCAAGTGAACAGGGAAGTGAAGAGTTTGCCTTCTCTCACTCTCTTCTTTCCATGGTGCAGAGTGTCTCAAACTGCAGAGCAATGTATCCTCCAGGACCATGCCTGAGACATGTGGGTGCTCATGTGAGGCTAATAATTGGGTATTCTCCCAAGTAATATTCTTTTTTTTTTAATATTTATTTTATTGTTTTGACAGAGAAAGAGACAGAGACAGAGAGAAAGGGGAGAGCCCAGGGTAGTCTCCATAGTTGTATGTCATCAGTTTTTGACATGGTTTTGTTCCATACAGGTGGACAGGGGCCACACAGGATGAGAACTGGGCGGGGGGCCTTTCATGTGGGAGGCACATCCCCTCGATCCAGGGGCCAAACCAGGGGCAAGAATCAAACTGGGAGCCTCCCACATGGGAAGCACACCCCAGTTCAGCATATGGGTCCACACGGTCGGTCCAGGGCCGGGATTTGATCCTTAGTCCCCAGGGCTGCAAAGCAAGAGTTTAACCCACTGAGCCAACCCAGCTTCCCCAACCAAGTAATATTCTTTAAATACTTTTTTGACATTACCTAGAGGAGCAGCTAAGTGCAAGAGAATGAACAAAAAAAATAGAAAAAAATTTTAAGAAGAAAGAAAAGAGAATGAAGAGGAGAGGAGAGAAGGGGAAGGGAGGGGAGGAGAGAGGAGATGGAGAAAAGAGAAGAGAAGAGAAAAGAGAAGAGAAGAGAAGAGAAGAGAAGAGAAGAGAAGAGGAAAAAGAAATGAAAAGAAAAAAGGGAATTGGTATTTCTGTTCAATGGTCCTAAGAACACTGGTCAAACTTTCTAGGTTGCTCTGGCCAGAAATAGGGTGCAGGTGGAACCACAACTAACATTTATATTTTGTAAGACCTTTACTTTGATGAACATTTTCTCTCTAAGAGTATGCCATGAACTTGTGGTGTGTTTAATTCTGTGATGGACAATGCTGTAACAAAGTTCTAGTCTATATTCTCTCCTCTCCTCTCATTTGAATTCTTTCCATTATACAAAATCCTTCTGTGTATCTAGAAGTTAAATGCCTTGAGATCTTGAGATTTTGGCTTATTTGGCACAAAGCCACCTGAAAATGGGCTAGGTCTTTGATTCTCATAGAAATCTGGTATAACTTAGGACAAGCTATTTGATTGGCTCTAAACAGGTCTAGATGAATACAATTCATCTATAGGCTCTTTATAGACATTCAGCTGTTTGGTTTGATTTATGTGCTTACATCACTTTTGGCCCCATGAGATGATGGACCTTTTTTTCTTTTTACCATATTAGAAATATAGTATCATCAGAGGGCTCATAATTTCCTTAGCCCTCTCCACCCTTCCCACACTCCCTTTTCCTGCTTCCCAGAGGTGTAATTGTTCTTTCCGCTTCACCCAATCTCTTCAATAGTGTAAGGCAGAACATGTCTCACAATGATCAGACTTAATAAAGTGTAAAAGATTATTAAGAGAAGAGAATTTCATAAGTATCTATAGGGCAAGTGGATGATGAGTAATAGGCTTTATGAACATATAATATGACTTTGTATCTTTCATAAGGATCTCTGAGTGTTTTATGTATCAGTCACTATTATTAGCCTACTTTACAGATGGATACATTGACACATAAAGAGATGTACATTCCCAAGTTCACACACTGAATGGAGGGCAGAGCAGCAAGCAGAGGAGTGAGCAAGCATCATATTAAAGCTGTTTATGCCAAGCGTGTTTTAAGAAGAGAAGAACAAAGCTTGTGGTGAAAACAAAGCTATTACAACTAGCATACCACCTCTTTCTCCCATTCCAAAGGTCTGAGAAAGGAGAGAGAAGAAAGAGGGGGAGGGGTGGGGTGAAAAGCAATGTTAGACTTACAATATATGGCAAAGAAAGATATTTGTCTGACATTTGATTTTAAAACATTTTTAGGCTCTAACTATGAAAATATTTCTATCGACCAAAGTAAAAATTATGTAGTTTAACAGCGACCTATCTTCCCCCCAGCATTTAAAATCTTACACAACCCCACTGTCTCCACCAAACCCACGGTGGGCCAGGTACAGCCAGCTTTGTGTTTTGCATATAGTTCTCTTCTCTTCATAGTGCCTGGCACATCATATTCACTCAAAAAGCTATTGAATGAATAATTGATAGATATGAATATCTAATATTAATATTAATACTATCTTAATGGTGAGCAGTAATGTCAGTAAAGAGCAATTAATTTAGACAGAGTCACACAAGTAATTAATGGCAGAGCTGGGATTTTTAACTCTCCCTCCATTTCCTCAAGATAAAGAGCCTATCAAAGCATTTCTACCACATATAGGACTCTTCTTAGAAGAGAGGCAGCACATATAATGGTCTTCATTTTGTTACATCACCAGAAGTATTCAAGTATCTCAAGATCTTTCTACTACCCCATACTAAATCCACCCTAAATCCCTCAATTCATAAAGCAATGGTTTATACCACTAGTTCAGCAGTGAAACATCATCTTATTATGACATCTCTAGCACAGTTATTTCCATTTAGCATATTTCGTAACTTCAATTCTAGGTTCTTTGAAGATAGAGGTCTTGCGCTATTTACATTTTTGCATTACCCTCGGCACCTCGTACAGTGTTGTTGACTCAGTAGTAGTATTTAGTATTTTTAGTAAACAAAAATGAATGAACATTATTGGTGCCACTCTATGACTAGACATCAAGAGATAATGGGAGAGGTTTTCTTAACTCTCACAGCCAGCATCTTACCACTGTAAAGACCACTAAAGCGATAATCAATGAGACAGGTCTGGCCCACTGAGACGAGGTCCAAAATATAAAGAAATCTGATGTATCAAGATACAGTGGCCTCTATCCCTTGCTCCTTCTTCTCCCTCAATAAATGACACACACTTGGGTTTAAATGAGATAATTAAAAAATTCGATACTTTTTTGGAATGAGAAATGTTAAGGTCTTTAGGACTGACCACATTATATCCAAATGAGTTTTCGGGTTGTTTTTTTTTATAGTTTATATATGTTCTTTTGGTACAACCAGTCACCGTGTATGTGACAATTTCTCACATCTATAACATTATTAGCTGTGTCCACTATCCTCAAAGTGAAAGGAAAGCACTCATTGTACCAAAGAGGGGACCACATAGCCAATGGGTTCCAGTGGCCTAAGAGCAAAGTATAATTTATAAAAGTATCCAATGACTGCATGAATCCAAGAAGTTGGTGGGCCATGTGTGTTAAGTGTGAAACTTTTTTGCACAGGTACTGATAGCTGCTAATCAGATACAGAAACTTTGACTACAGTAGCCCCAATCCTTCCTGGCCGGGCCCTGTCCCAAGATCTGTGCCCTCTGCTACCATATTTATGATACACGACACAGCATGGGCTGCTGAACGTGCCCATTTTTCAGTTCAAGGAGTGCTCAACCATTTCCTCCATATCTTTATTCCTGAGAAGTGATTTTCTAAATTCTCGGATGCTGGAAATGACCCAAATATAGCTCACTATACTAATTTATCTCAGAGTTCAAATGCATGTGCATTTGAGCATACACTATCCATATGTTTCTGATTCATTTACAACTGAATTCATCAAAGGGATGTGTTGTAAGAATTGTTTGATGTCCAAAAATACTTGAGGGTTGTTTTTATTTTTTTAGCGAAATTTTATACTTTCTTTCACCATTTTCCTTAGGAAGTCAAACATTGTTGAGAGTAAACAAACTTGGACCCCAAGGATCTGGGGTTTACCCTTATACTCAGAACTCAGGAGAATGAACGTAGCGTGGCAGTTTGGCAGGAAAGGCACTGCTAGCCTTTGGTGTGTCTTGGCACTATTCCCCAAAGACTAGGAGGTCCTATGATGAAGAAGGGAAACCTCTTTCAGTAGGTCTTCTTTCATTTGGTGGTTTATTCATTCAATTCCAAAAGGCCATCCCAAATATAACTCTTGGAAGCTACCTGGGATTTCTTTTCTGCCAGTTTGAGAAGAAGGCTTTAAAACGTTGCTGTTCCAATTGTCCTTCATTTTTTGGAAGGGAACCTAAGGAAGGTTTTCAGGAAACCAGTATTTGTTCCCTTGAATGTGTCATGTCCTACATTTATATATAAAGGAAACAAGACAAGCCTCTCTGGCTACAGCTGAGAACTAATTAAAGTTGCTCTTTTACAAATAGTATGTGGTTCACTCCATTCTTCCTTGATTAAGAATGAAACAGGAGAGTCATTCATTGCCATGAGTCACTTGAGGTACAATGGAAGGAATTCCAAGATGCTGCTGAGACAAAACAAAACTGACAGTATGAAAGCCATGCCTAAACACTAATTTAAAGTGTCAACTTATTACCAAGGAAGACTTCTGACAGACAGAGAATTAAAGCTTTAGAGACCTCATAAATCACTGAGAAGATTAGCAGCAGCATAAATGAGTTAAAATACATTTCTGCCTTCAGACTGTTAGAGTGGTTCAAAGCAGTCCTCTAGGATTTGACGGGAAAATTAGTTGTAATAACTAGGAAGAGAAAAATTTGCAAATATACCTTCTTGGGGATTTGAGTGCAAGCTTCACCCACCACAGTTATTTCAGGTACTCGAGTTAGTGAAATACAATATAGACGCTTTCAGGATTCAACATATAGTACAATAAAAATGACTTGAAAAATGTTAGAACTCAAAAACATTATTTACAAATACTAAACATTTTCCAGTCCTCAAACCAATAGTTCAAATAGTTCAAAATCAACCTAAATGTACAGCTCAGCATGGATTTACCACTTTGTTCATCTCCTATTTCCCATTTGTGTCTCTCTCCGAGAATCCTGCTGCATATGTACTCTTCTCCTACAAGACCCATTCCCATGTTCCCCATTTGGTACAGTTTCCAAGCTCTGTCGCCAGCTCCAAGAAGTTTTCAGAGAAAACTTTGTTGGTATTTTCATCAATTTTTGTATTTAAATATGTCCTCTTTAGGGCTTTTGAGTTAAGAATAAAAAACCCTCACACTTGTATGAGCATCCACAACCCCACCTACAACCGATCGGGACGTGGACACAGGAGCTTCTGCACCCCAGTGGTCTGAACCCACAGAGGCTGGGGCACGGCTATGACAGGGAAGCCATTGGGAACTGTGCAACTTTCCAAGGGAGAAGTGGCAGAAAGAAATGTGACCTCTAGAGCTAAATCACACTGCACTCACTCTTGTCTCCATTCCTCAGGGCTCACTGATCATTTCTCTGTGGGCTATTTCCCAAAGACCCCATGAAATAAAACCGTGTTTCCTAGTCACTGGTGCACTAATCTCATTGACTTGTATCTTAACACTTCTCTGTCTGTCCAGGAATGACTTTCTGAAGCACATGCTGATCTGGTCTTTTCCTACCCCAAATCAGAAACTTGTGCATACACTAATTTTATCCCATTCTTTGGTTTTGTTGTTGTTGTTGTTGTTGTTTGTTGTTTGTTTGGCCCTTTGACTTAAATCAAAGTGATATAGAAATTCACATGGAGAGGACTAGAATATAATTACTATAGTTTTCAGACTGAATTCACTCTTATCCAACGTACAGCTACTATGTTTCCTTTTTTCCCAGGCACTTTGCTTCTCTCTCTCACCTCCCCAATTAATGGCAGTTGTCAGAAGTCAGAAATGGGTTTAAGTGGCTAATATAGGACACTAACAGAACATTTAAGTATCTTGAAGTCGAACCAGTTGATTCAATCACACACATCCAGCTGCACGACACTCACTCCAACTTCCAAGACAAAAGTTAGACACAAATCTCAGAACCTCTTTAAAGTTGTGAATTGCTCTAGAAGCTTTTTGTCCAGGGTCATATGTGTGTCAGTCTTCTGCCCAATGGGAATCTCAGTTTAACTTTTTAGTGGTGCTATAGAGGTTGACTTACCATCCTGTTACTCTAAATGCAGTTCTTTAATGCCTAAATTATTGCACTTTATTCCTTTTTGGAAGGGAGGCAGGAAGCATGCAATGTAACCAAGATCCCTCCTTGAGCTCCCCTTCCAACTTACAAAATAGAACTCAGACCAGAAACTGCAAAGTGGTCTCAATAAAACTGTTATAAAGGGCATCCTGCTTCTTTAAGAACAGACTTGATTGAATGCCCATTGATCCCCACAGAGGCACAGACTCATACCCACACTACTCTGGCTGATTATAAAATAAAAGACACTTAACTCCACTCCTCACTCAGAGCAAGAAGACCACCGGTCTGCCTCATGCCTTCAGAACCAGCTCTAATTGGCAAGTGGTAGTTGCCATAAAACTTCTGTAGTGTGAATCATAAAAGGTGCCTTGTCTGAAGACAGAAAAGAGAGACTCAACAGTGAAATCTACCTGAGTATGACAGCCTCAGAAGGGAACTGAATTACCAATGTCTGTTGTTTGCTTCTGAGTACCGTTGTGGGCATTTTACTGGTCACTGGATCCCAAGGCTGAAGCTGTGGGAAAACCCCACTAGTCCAGTTCAAATGGCTTGCAGTTATTTCAATGCTCTTAATGCATCATGAATTCATACATGATTTTATGCTTTGTGGTTCCCTTTAAGCTTTAGTTCATAAAAAAGTATACCAGGTATTAGGCAGAAACCCTGGCATCAGGAAGGGGCCAGCTTGCCAGCACTTGAAGTACAGATGAATGATTTTATTTGGTTATACTATTTAAAGCTCTGAGTGCAGGGAACACCTTGTGTAGCCAGAAACCATGCTTTCTGTTTATAGGTCAAATGACTAGCCACTTAGAGAATCATAAAGATCATATTTGGATTTGGCCATCTCTTGCTGACTTTTCTCCTGTGTTTGTAAACATTGCTGACTTTGACCCCAATCTCTCATAAATCCATGACCAACACCAAACAGCCACAGAGAAGCTGCAGCACAGAATGTGATGCTGTAATGCGAAACAGAATGGCTTGCTAAATGTGAAGATTTGGAGAGAATTCCTAACATAATCCTTCTTACGTCTTTTATGATAATCGTTTCCATCCTCAGAACACACGCAAGCAGCGCTCCTTTGGACATTGCTTCTGTGGGCTGGGCTGCAGTCCCTTCTGGGCGAACTGCATATGATAAGGCACTGGGGCAATGAGTATGTAAGAAAGCACAAAATCCCCACGAAAATAGAAGCAAATAAGGAAAACCCAAAGATTGACTAGCTAGGGAAACACTTCTGCAAATGGTAAATATGTAAAAGAGCAACCATTCTCCCCCAAACTCAGTAATCAGCTCCAGTCATAACTTACACAGCTGTGTAATGCATTAAACAAATTAAAGGCCCACTATGTGCCACAAGTTCACTGTGTAGGAAAGGATCATTCATGAGTAAGGGACCAGAAGTGGAAATTTATTTGTAATCTCACATTTTTCAGAGTACAACAAAGTCAATCTTACTCACAGAGCCTAGAAACAGTCTTTAGAGTGGACTGGGCATGTTTGTTTAAAATATTGTTACCATTTAAAAGTAGGTGATAACTATAGAGCTTCAAATGTGTGAAGAGCCTCAGTTCTTTTACTAAAAACCCCAGTCTAGTGCAGTTATGGGGAAACCAAGTAAGTGGGCATAAGGCCAAGTTCCTGAATTACACACCTTGTATCATATATCTGGTGGACTTCAAGGAGAATTTCACCCTCGGATCATTTATTTAGTCTTATGAAATACCATGAGAAAAGCAAAGGGATAGGGATATGACCTTGGGCAAAGATACAATAATGGACACATTTTATTCATATGGTTGTCACTATTTGTACCTCAGAAATGAGAGAATTTTAAATCTCAAAAAACTTATAATCAGTCTAACAGATAACTGTTTCTTGAATTTATTGCTGAGTCATAATAGCAGTAAATACAGTCTAAAACAAAAGAAGTGGGAAAAGTAGAGGCTTTGAACCTAAGGTAGAATACAATAATAACATAATAATAAATGCCCATATCTGCAAAACACCCTACAGTATGCAGTATTTTTTTTTTTAGCATACATTATTTCCTTTTATTTGCCTTACAAAAATCATTTGAGTTAGAAATTGTTCATCCTTTCTGGTAGGTAGAAAAGAGACTGACGTAGATCCTTCTTGCCTAATAGCCCATAAATCCCACATGTAAAGTTAAGCTTCTGATTTTAAGACTTGTGCTCCTTCTCTTATAATTAATTGTTAAAGGTGTATTCAAAGACCTTGCACAGTAAAATACTGATATCAATTCAGCAGAATATAATATATAATTCAGAAACAATATTTTACATTGTTTTTATATAATTATAATAATACCATAATAATAATTAATCCTGGTATGTACAGGGTATTTTAAAACACACAGTGAAAGTTGCCTAAAGACAGCAGTACAACCTCTGTAAACTAGTATTTTGCCACAAAGGCTCAAGCAAAATAATGGTTTTAGGTGAGAAATTTGTGACATAAACACTGGCTGAAAAATACTCTGCTGATAATATTTCATTATAAGCATATCTTCTTAGGAAACTAGGTTCAAAAAGCTATACAGGTGAAAAGAAAGACATGCCCTTGATAATAATTAGATAATTAGATTTTTCTGTTTTCATCAGAGGACATTCTAACATTAGATTGTGATGATTTCGGGGGGAGGCTAGGGGGGGCAGGGAAGAGTTAAGCATGAGCTAAGCCTAAAATAAGAAAGCTCTTGGGAGAAGCTTCTTCAACATTCTCACAAACAATACATCCTAAGCCTGCTAAAATGAATAATTGAAATTCAGTTCAAGTTCACAAATTTATCTTAAGTACTAGGTGCAAAACAAGTCAAAGAAAGAATTCAAAGAAGTTTAAGATTTATATATTGCCCTCAAGGAACTTAGAATCTACAGGAGAAGTGACTACCTTCTTTTTTACTATTCTTCGGACTTCTAGTAAAGAACTGTATTAGAATAGCACAGAATCAGACTAATTTTGATGAGTTCATCTAGCACAAAATAGAGTTGACACTTAATGGATAAAATCTGAATTAATAATGTGCCAAATTGGGAGTATTGGATTTTTCTCTGGTTTCCAGGTAAAACTCAATTACAGAGTACAATCCTTGTTAAGCCTTTTAAAATTTTGCTTCTCACTTCCATTCTTTAAGGTGTTTTTGCTTCCTACTTTCCATCTTTAAGGTGATTTAAATAATATATGCCACATCTTTTCTCACTTAAGAAAATAGCTAAAAACTTTAAATTTCCTTTTCAAGTAGAAACTTCAATCAAATATAATTTAATCATCAATCAAATAATAATTGCTCAATTAAAAAACAGAAGTCAAGGAGAGGAGATTTAGGAATTCACCAAGTTAATGTATTGCTAAGTATGTGTAGATGACCTAATAATGACTGAATGACTCTTCTCAACTTGTAATTCAGATATTCAAAATTGGTTCCTATTATATAAAATTATGTCATCATTAATACTGTTTTCAGACTTAGAGTTTGTCTTAAAATACTTAGCATTACACTCAGAAAGAAGAAAAAGGAAAGAAATAAAGAACTATATATACATATACACACACATATATTATATATATATATATATATATATATATATATATATATATCTCCAAAGCTAATTGTTTAATCTACTTGAGATAAAATATAAAATTAAAATTTGAATAAAATCCAACTCTAACAGTAATATTAGATCAGATGCTAAGTTGTAATGACAACCAAGACAAGGAAGAAAAAACTTAGCATGGGGCAGGGAGTAGGTGGGGGGAACCAAATTGGAAGTTTTAAAGAATGCTAAAGACTTACAAGTCAATATTCTTCCTCTCAAAGAGTTTACCACCTATTTGAGATTAAAAGATACACATATGAAATGACCAAAGGACATCTGTGCAGAATAGACATGAGGTGAGGAGTTGAAAAGAGTTAAGAAAGAGACAGCCACTGGCATCGGTCTTCCCTCTTTCCCAAGAATATCAGTGAACCTCAAAAATTGGGGATCACTACTAAGCCAAGAAAGAAAGAAAAGAAAGGAAGGAAGGAAGGAAGGAAGGAAGGAAGGAAGGAAGGAAGGAAGGAAG
>PVKE010035125.1:0-17028 GCA_004027555.1 Craseonycteris thonglongyai | reverse complement strand
TAGGATGGACAGTCCTGGCACACTGAGCCTTTCACACGGGATTTTGGACTGTCAGTATTCTGGAGCAGAAGTTGGCAAACCCTTTCTTTCAAAGATTGGATGGTAAATATTTCTGGTTTCGTTCAACATGGTATCTATTTCATGTTGTGTCTCCTCTAGCCAACACCATCCTCCCCTCTTCCTTTTCGTCCCCACTTCCTCCCCTCCTCCTTTTCCTCTTCTTCTTTTTTCTGTTTAAGTAAGTCTTTTTTTTAATTAAACACATTTTTAAGATTTTCATATCAATGAAAAACATGTATATTTTTACTGTTAAATGTATTGGGGTGACATTGGTTGGTAAAAATTACATAGGTTCCAGGTGTACAATTCTACATGACATCGAGTATGTGTTTTGCATTATGTGCTCACCACCCAGAGTAAGTTCTCTTTCCATCACCATGTATTTGATGTCCCCTCTCTCCTCTCCCACCCCCTCCTCCTTCCCCTCAGGTAACCACTAAACTGTGGACTCTTGTTCATTAGTTTTTGTTTCTTTGTTGCTTTCAGTTTTATATTCCACATATGAGTGAAGTCATATGGTTCTTGTTTTTGTTTTGTTTTTTTTCTGTCTGGCTTATTTCACTTAGCATAATAATCTCAAGATCCATCCATGTTGTTGCAAATGGTAGTATTTCATCTTTTCATATGGCTGAATAATATTCCATTTTTTATATGTGCTGCACCTTCTTTATCCAGTCCTTTATCAAAGGACACTTTTGTTGTTTCCATGACTTGGCCACTGTGAACAGTGCTGTCACAAATGAACACCGGGGTATATACAGGGTGAACCAAAAGTAGGTGGACAGTAAATGAAACAAATCTTAGCTGACTAAGGTTTTCAAAATTTTGGGGTAGATACCCAAAAGGGGAATTGCTGGATCGTATAGATCTACAGTGTTAAACACATTTTTAAATCGCAGGCTGTACAAAAACAAGTCATGGCTGGATTTGGCCAACTGTTTGTAGCTTTCCGACTCATATCATAAAGGGACAGAAATTAGATATTTGATCAGGAGTGAGGGCACTACAGTTATCAAAATACTCCAACTTCTATTACAAACAACTCCCAAGTCCCATGAAGTAACACAATAATGAATTCTTTTTTATTCCCATCCAGGTTCAATGAGGCAGTTGGCTGGAGTGGAGACAGAGGGAGTGGGATTGCCCTAGCCCATATAGTTCTTCACGCACCCAGGTTCATTTTACTAAATGTACCTGTGACCTAGGGCCTCAGAGGCAGCTACTGAATTCTTTGTATCTGAATAACAGAAAAAGGAAAAGCAAGAGACGGGGAATCTTGAAGGAGATTGAGGTGCTAGGCTTGTACAGGTTGCATATTGTTGAACCCAGTTTCATTGCTGCACCTGTGAAAGGGGCTGGCAAATGTAATGTAGCAGTGTCAGTGGGAAGCAGAGACAAAAATGGATGTTAGAAACTACTAGCAAGATCTAAGAAGCAGTGACAAGTAGCCTGACAGCAGCAGTATTCAAGCCTCTGATGGTGTGGGAGGTAGGAATGAGGAAAAGGCAAGGAAAGGAGGAAGTGAACTTAAGTACCTACTTAAAAGCAATCTTAAATGCTGGCTGTTTACATGCCATGTGCAAGGTTATAAGTATTAGTGTAGAATTTTAAATGATAAATAATAGGTAGTCAAATTCAATGTATATTATAGTCAATAGTTAGAAGGTTATATTCTCCAACTACTAAGTAATATTCTCCAATTCTCCATCAACAGTACTCCCAGGGTGAAATGGGAGTTGGGGACAGATTGAGATAATTTCTAATATTACTTTAGTTTGATCAGGGTGCTAATGAGAGTTTAATTAATTTTCTAATATTTAAAGCATATTGCTTCTTCTACTAATCAGTCTTGCCAGTGGCTAAGATATTTGTTTACAAATCTTGTTTGTGTCATTATTCGTAATGTTTTAATTTCCTTTCATCTTCTCAGTAAAGAAGAAATGATCTTTGTTTGACATTGCATATTTTTGTGTAAATTTAATGTCACATTGTGCCGAAATTTAAAAGAACAAATTACTATCAAATGCAACAACATGAATTAATATTTCAAATACAATATTGATACAAAGATCAAAACCAGGAAAAACTAAAGGTAGAAGTCAGAAAATTGATGACTTTCAGGGGGCATGTGTAGGAGAGTAGCAGAACCACGAGGAGGGGGAGGTGCTGATAATATTCTATATCTTGATATGGTGGTGGTTTCACAGGTGGGTACTTATTTACATCATGCTATAAACTTACAATTTGTGTACTTCATTGTACAAAAATTCAACCAAAATAAAAGAAAATAATAGTTCTTGGTTTTGCATTTAATTTTATAACTTTATATACAGAAGTAGTTATACTTAAATGTCTATATTTAATTATTTTAATTATCACCATCAAATCTTGATTTTAATTTATTCCTTATTTGTTGGGAACACTTTATCAAGTAGTTTCCTTGGTAAGAGTATGCTCTTGGCAACATCTGTTCTGAGACCTTGCAAACTTAAAAAAGGTCTTAGGTTGAATTCACACATGGCTGAAAATATACATAGTTATGTCATCATCTATTCAGCCACTACATACTTGTAAGGTAATAACCGGACCTGTGCCAGCATCCATTATACTGGTTCTTTTCTGTGCCATGGGGGTAAATGTTGCTTATCTATTTTTTTATCCCTTTTTTTGTTTGTTTGTTTGTTTTTGAAATGTATGTTTTAATAGGTCTTTTTTTTTTTCTTTTTTTTTTTCATTACTTTTGCCTGGAGTTAGGTGAGCATGCTCAGTCCAGTAAATGCAAATTCTTCTTTAGCTCAGAAAAAATTTCAGTGAAGCAATTACTTATTATGTACAGTTGCCTTTGGAATGCATATGTTTTTTTAGGTTGGCTCTCTTTTTTTCTCTCCTCTCTAGATATCTTTTTTTTTTTTTTCTTAATTTTCAACTGTGTTTACTCTGCATTAGGAAGAAATACTGAAGCTTTTCCACCATATCACTGATTTGATATTTCAACAGTTCATTATGTTCTCTTCGTCTTCAATAGTGAGTTATGTTTTGTGATTTCTCTTAGTATTTCTATCCATATTTGTTTTTCACTTCTACCATCTCCTTTTGCATCCTTGCCTTTACTTTTCAAGTCTAGGTTTCTAGTATTTCATATCTGCTTTAATCAGATGTTTTCTAAAATTTCTAATGTTTCATTTCTAATGAAAAGAAATGTTCACAACTCTATGAACCTGTTAGTGATTAGCACTTTTAACTTACCTGTGAATTATTTTCTCTTTGCTAATTTGGAAGAGGCAACCACCACTCAAGGCCTAACATTCGATAAAACAAAACAGAACAAAAGCAAACTAGAATATCTCTTATAGCATTTATTGTCCACTTAGTTGCTGGTAGCTTTTGTGGCCAAATGAAAAAAGTTTCATGGGCTCAATTGGTAATACCTAATCATAATCCAGTGTGCTTTTGTTGAGCATAAGGTCAGATCTTATAACTTTCTTGCCAAGATTTCAGACTAATTACCAACATGCACAATTTATAGTCTCATCCCTGCTTTTTATTCAGGAAAAAAAACAATGAGAAAGCCTCTCTTTAGGAAACCAAAAATCCGAGAATGCATTGAACTTTTGCTCCTCTTTACTTGCTCATGGCCTATGGGGAATTATGGCCTCTGAATGATATATTGAGATAAGCTAGGATCAAATAGTTTTCAGTTGCAGGAAACAGAACCCACCCTAGTTATATTTTAAAAAGACATCGGTTTAAAATGTGGGGAAAGCCGGGATGCCTCAGCGAATTAAGTGCTCACTTCGAAGCCCCGAGGACCGAGGATCGAATCCCAGCTCCGACCCAGGCGGATCCACATGCTGAACTGGGGTGTGCTTCCCGAACGAGGTGAGGCCCCAGTTCAGTTAAAAAAATAAATAAATAAAATAAAATAAAATAATAAAATAAAATAAAATGTGTAGGACATTGGGTTCTTACAAAATCAATGAAGGAGTGGAAAAACAAACTTCAGCTTGGGCTTTCAGGAATGACTTCCAGATCAATACCACTCAAATGACCCACCAGGAGCTAAAATCTTTACCAATATTAGGAAAATGGAGAGACAAGGAGGTTGTCTCTGAAACTGTGATCCAAAGAACAGCTGTGATCCAAAGAATAAGAAGCCAGCACCTCCACAACCACCTCTGATACTCATGTAGTTAATGACTAGGGAACAAAATGCTAAGCTAAACCACCAGTCCTTGCATCTGCCTCTCTATGCTCTAGGAAAGAGCTTGACAAACTACCAGTATGTCTCCCAGGCCAAATCCAGTTAGCAAACATAGCCAGACTCCTTTGTTTACGTTTTGTCTAAGGCTGTTTTCACTACAACAGTGGAGTTCAACAGTTTTGACAAAGCTTCTATGTGACCTCTTGTTCCCAAAAATGTGACATATACTCTATTTGGACTTTCACAGAAAAGTAATACCAACTTCCACTCTAGAAAGCTGTGGTTGGAATGCTGTTTTAGAAAAAAACAAGTATACAATGGTGCCAGTCCAAAACAACACCCAAACAAACAAGGAGACTTCTGCCTGCCACACCACAGCCAGTTCCGCCTAACAAAAAAAAAAACACAATTCTTATCCCTGGCCTCAGCTTCAAGGGATTTTTTAAAACAGAGGTTTTACTTTCTAATATCTTTCATGTAGGAATCTGCATTAGTAGAATGTTGGAGTGAATGTGAATACCATTTTACTATACCCATCAAATCAAATTTTTTTTTATAAGCAACATTTAAACACACAGTATCCTTATACTAAACTTCCAACAACAACGACAACCTAAAATGCCTATTGCCGTATGGACATAAATGCACTCACCCTCTCCCCAAAGTCTCATCATTCACCACATTCATCTTTGAGGCTTGTTCCTTATCTGCTCAGCCAGAATGCTATGTTAAACATGGCCCATTTTTTTCATTTCTTGTTTCTTTTAGGCTAAAAAATGGATAAAAGGTTGAGCTATTTGGGACATGATGGGCAGGAATAGCATTTTAAGAATGGGAGAGTAGTCAATGATCCCTGGCAATGGCTCAAACTATAGCTCAGTCCAAGACCACAAAGCAGGCTAATGTTTGAGAAAGAAAGAAACTTTTGTCTTAAACTGCTCTACTTTGAACTCTCTTATTACAGTAGCTTAGATTGTTCTCATACGTATAAACCTATAAATTCAATTAGAAATTGAATATCTATGATGCATCCTCTATAAAAGAGTAAAGAAAGATAAGAGGGGGAAACTATATATATATATATATATATATATATATATATATATATATACACATACATATACATATACATATACATATACATATACAGATACATATATATATCACATATATATATAAAACATAAAAATAAATTATATATTTCTCTAAGTAGTAGTTTCTACAAGTAGTCATGAGACCTATCCCACATCCTCTTGCTTTTAACTTAGCTGGTTAGTTTTATCTGGGTATTTCATTTGATGGTTTATTTGTTTGGTCTGTAGTTTGATCCAAGTCTTTATTCTGAGCTGTCTGACTCATTCATGGTCTTGCCTGAATAATCATTCGATCATTATCATCTTTTATTAACTTTTAGCACTAGATAGGCCAGGACAAGAGAGGCAGCTCAGAAGGTCTCTTGCCTCCAGAGTAATTCCTTTTTGTTCCCATTGTGAAACACTAGCCCCATTTCCCTTCGGTAATTAAATAAAGTCCTGCAAAACATTGAATAACTGGAATTAATCCTACTCCCACCCCATTTGATGTTAATTTGTTTTGTTTTGCTTGTTGCAAGAAGAGTCTAACTGCAACCATCACTACATCTCTTGTGGAGGCACCTCTCCCTTCAATACGAATAACTAGAAGAAAGGGTTGTCCCAAACTGGTCTGGTATTTCACAACCTCCTTCTGAGGGAAAAAAAAAAAAAAAAGGCATTTCTAATAAAATTGCTTAGGCAACAATCCATGCTTGTCTGATGCACTCTAAAACACCTAAGATCTGTTCTGGAAAACTAGTCACCCACCCAACTTTAAACTGTCAGCCTACTGTCAGTCAAGTCTCATGATCACTAATCAGAAAGCCTTTGCTTGATTATTTAGCCACTTTTTTTCTGTAAGCATCATTAAGCAGATAAAACTTTGACGTGGTCTGCCTTGTTCCCTTTGCTTAAACAACCTTGAAATAAAATTTTGACAAGTCCATATAATTAAATTGTCAGAAGAGGTTTATTTGTTTTTTAATGACAGAGATTCTTTTTTGAAGGTGACATTGGTACTGTAGGTTAGAGCACCACTGTCATTTCCAGAAAAGTTTCTCAATTTTTAGATTATAACTATAGAAAGAAAAATATCATTGACCATATTTCTTCTATTTTAAGTCATCTTTCCCTCTTGATTTTGGGGTCTCTGATATTGGTCTGCTTCCCACCATAATTGTAAGTCATAGTTCTCTTAATAGCATTTTTATTTTTTTTCTTTCCTTTCTTAATAGTCCTTTAAATAATGGTGCTCCTTACTTTTAAGGCCAATTAAAGCATGAATCACTGCTTAGCATTACATAATGCACTCTCCAAAATAGCCTCTTAACTCACAAGGGTCTGTCTTCCTGAAAGTGCTATAACTGAATCTTCAATGTGCCATTTTGTTATTCTGTAAGGGTATCTTATTTGGGGTAACAAAAGACATAGAACAATGAGGAAATTTCTCAGGCTTTACTTTTCCCTCTAGAAAATGAATCTGTTGGTAAAAAAACAACTTTATAAGTCCTGAAATTGTGAATGAATATTCGTAAGTCCATGAGTAAGTATCTGTTCCAAGGAGAACAAATCACTATTATGTGGTTCAAAGTAATCAACCCACCCCCAGGCATTCTCTGGTACATCTGGGGTGGGCCAGAGCAGTACGTGCAGCATTAATCTCTGTTTTGGCAGGTGGGACGTTTAGCAATGCAGTTAGCCCAATCAGGTTTGGTAAGGGAAAGCCTTCACATAAATGTCACCCTCGCCACCTTGACCATTTTGTTCCTGAGCCCCTTGAGTAAACACTGAACTAGCTAGAATGAGAGGCTCATGCAGACATGCGTGAATCTTATTCATGTAATTTTTTAAGTGCTCACATTTATGATTTTGTGAAATCATTTGCTTTACAGAACATTACATATGTCACAAGTATAAAAAAAATGCCAATTTACCAATCTGTAGTTAACTGGTGCAATTGCTCAGCATGCTTTGTAAAGAAAGAGAAATGCCAAATGCCTAAGCTTAGGAAACAAAGAAGATTCTGTTTCTCAGACATTAGAATCAGGCTAAGGAAGGGGGGGAAATATTTCCCTACAAGCTAAAAAGCTGCTTCTGTGGGAATATTCTACTGAATTACAGTGTAGCTCTCAAGACATTTCACAGGTTGTAATGCCCAGTCAAGGGCTGCAATGGAGAGTTTGGTCTTCTAATTTGTTTAAGTCTCAACATGTGAACTTTTCAGCCTCAACATCTTCACTCTGAAATTAACGGTCTATTTCACAACTTATTTTAAAATCTCAAATACAGTACTTTAAGCCAACCATATTTAATACAAAGCACGTACCACATGCCCTATTGCATACTTTTCTTATCAGTAAGTTAAAAAATAGTTCAGGAGGTATAGTTAATGTATGTGTCTGAGTGGTACTGATAAATGCTATACAATTTGTGATACATAAGAATTTTTTCCAATTTGGTGACTGCTACTCTGTAATAAATAGCAATTATGACATTATTAGGATTTCTCTTACTATGATTTAGTGGATCCTCCTTTTACTAACTTTAATTTTCTGGCAGCAAGGTCTAAGTTTCTTTTATGACACTAATAATTAATTATCAATGGGTTAAAAACCAAAAAAAAAAAAATTTGGTGGCATTTTGAGGAATTCAAAAGAAGTCATATGATGTGTTGAAGGAAGTATAGCCAGTAAGAAACAAACACAAGAAGATGTCACAAAAGTTAATCAATATTCTCCATCATGTTCACCATGGTCTAGAATGACCTTTCACAGAGGTCTTAGATTCACTTCCTAGAACCATTATTTTCTCCCTTTTGACTTCGCGTTACTTCTGTTGTTTTTACTGTATATCGTTAGCAATAAATTCTTTGTCTTCTCCAGGTTGTCACTATCCAGGATGAAATGCATCTTTAGTAAATGCCTCTTCACAAAACAAAACAAAACAAAACAAAACAAAAACACACACAAAAAAAACAACCACAAAAAAACTCCACTGTATATAAAGTTGTTGTTTTTTGTCATATTCTGTAACTGTGTCACTTCATAACTTTCCAAACTCTACAATTACTTCATAAAGGTGTCTCGTAACACCTATTCAATGGATTTTATTAATAAAAAAATTATATTTCCGTTTTCAACTTTATAGGAATTTCTTTTTCTTAATAACTTTATTGAGATATAATTCATACAACATAAAATTCACTCTTTTAAATTATAAAATCATGATTTTTAGTATACTGAAGTCTATTAAAGTCACTTTATTCAGCATTCCTTGTCTTCATCAAGACATTTCATCCCAGGCCAAAAGTGATCATTCCAGGAACTACTTTGTCATGACTGGTAGCACGTGCTACCAGTGTCCCACTTTCCAATGGTAGCTGGTTTGTCCCCATCTTTAAATCTAAATTTGATCAGATAGCCAATCCCAGATTTTCATCCACAATAATCCGCTGACTATAAATCAATTCCTCTACATAGTACTGCACGTGCTAATACTCAGGATTCTGTCTCAGGAAATGAGAACCACACTACATTCTAAGTATCTTAAGCATAAAGGAATAAATTAGCTAAAAGAAATTAGGTACTTATAAAATCTTTTGATCTTTTCTGTTGGGATGAGAAGGAAAAGAGGAAAATGAGAGTCAGAATTTTCATCTTCAATTTTGCCTTTAAAAAACACTTCTGGGGAAGCCAGGATGGCTCAGCGGGTTAGGTGCTCACTTTGCAGCCCCAGGAACCGAGGATCAAACCCCAGCCCCAGCCTATGCGGACCCATATGCTGAACTGGGGAGTGCCCCCAGATCAGTTCTCACTGGGGTGAGACCCCGGCCCAGTTCCTGCCCTGTGCAGCCCCAAGTCCACCTGTGGAATGAAACTATGTGGAAAAAATGAATGATGTGCAACTATGGAGACTGTCCTGGGCCTTCCCCTTTCTCTCTGTCTCTGAGTCTGTATCTCTCTCTCTCTGTCAAAAACAAAAAATAAATCTTTAAAAAAAACAAAAACACTTCTATTGCAGTTATATGATGTCTTCCTTAAGAATCACCTTGATTCTTTGGTTGGTTTTCTGCTGCCAATCCTCTAAATCTATCATTTCCTAATTTATTATTTTAGCTCCTTGTTCTTTCCTTTGTATTCCATGAGTGCTATATATTTGATCCTCAATATAAGTTTTCTTCTCCCAAAGGTCAATTAGGTACCTTAACTCCCTGCAAAATATATTTTATTTCACTAATGAGAGTTTGTTTTTTGTGTTTTGTTATTCTTTGTTTTATGAACTCTTTTCATTTTTGTATACAGTATTTCATCTCCTGGAGACAACTTGTTTCATTGTGACCATGTGTTCCTTTATGGTATTCAGAATACCAAAATGTTGTCTTGTATTAAATAATACAAGAGTCTGTTTTTCATTGCTCTTGAGAGTACTCGTAATATTTGTTTTCTCAGCACTGGAACATTTTCTCAGAAATTCCAATTTGAGGGTCATTTTTCTATTGCAGTCTTCAACAGTAAATGAGGCCAAAGCTACAAAGACCCACTGCATGCCAGAAACAGAATATATGGATCATTTTTGGCTAAGAACATCATCTACTGGAGTATTGGAATAACACTTTCTCAGAAGGTAAAGTGCACTCCCAGTATTATGTGTCTAATGCATCTAGGTAATTTTTAAAATCATAAAACTCAAATGTACAAAAATTGAACTTTCTTTTGATTTATCATGAACTGAACAGAACTTAGCCTCCAAGCATCAATTTTGTTTTTACTGAACACAAAATTATTAATTTGTGCCAGTTTTCTTTATACTCAGTTTAAGTACTACACTTAAACAGAATTTTAATTCTGTTAATTCAAGAATATTTGCTCCTTTTTTCTCTTTCCTTCTCCCCATTGGAGAAAGTACTTATATGTGATTGAGGCTGCAAAGAAAAGTTGCATGGCCATTTTCTTCCCTAGTTAGCCTTCACCAAGATATATTATCCATATTGCCTTCTAATGATCAACATCTTTCCCCCCTGGCACCTACTGCTGAAATCCACAGTACTGCCATGCTCCCCAATGGCCAGAACAATATAGCTTACTTCACACATTCCTCATCACAGCTCCAAGTCATATTCAGGGCAAGCTATACTTTCTCAGCCTTCCCCTTTATCATTTGTAAGGGACATGGAAGTTATTCAGATGCTCACTTATTCACATGACTCTGGGCCCCATGAAGAGCAGGAGGGAAAGGATAATATAATAGTTTCCTCCTAGAACTGCCCTGCATTCCTTCTTGTTCCATTATGACTGGAGTACTCTGCATTAACTTCTCCTAACAGTCCAAATAAAATTTAGGGCACAGGACATTCCTACTCTCTAATTCTCAAACTACTTAAAGGTTTTTGCCAATTTTAACTCAGCTTTTGGCCTTGAGAGGAGACAAAGGCAAAATAACCTTTCCAGGTGTATTGATGAGTACAGTCTTGCTCTTTTTGCCCGGATTTCTACTACTTTTCTATAGATCAAGTTTATCCAACCTGTGGCCTGTGGGCCCCATGAAGCCCGGGACAGCTTTGAATGTGGCCCAACACAAATTCATAAACTTTCTTAAAATATTCTAAGATATATATTTTTTTGCAATTTTATTTAGTTAGTTAGTTCATCAGCTACCGTTAATGTTAGTGTATTTTATGTGTGGCCCAAGATAATACTTCTTCCAATGTAGTCAGGAAAGCCCAGAGGTTGGATGCTACTGCTGTAGTCCAAAGAAGACTTTTATCTATCTTCTAGGCCATGAAAGGGGAAGATGTGTATAGTATTAGAGATTGACTCATTATCTACTCATTTTCCAGCTCAATATTGTATTTTCTTCCTTCATTTTATCTCAAGATAATCAAAGCTTCCACTATTACATTTATTTGCTTTGGAAAATCAAATCTTTTTTTTTTTTCCTAAAATTTTGAAGCCATTTTTTTTTTTCTGGTATGTTGTTTCTTAAGAATTCATTCAGTAATTTATGTATTTGTTTATTTATTTATTTATTTATTTGCTAGAATTTTTAGTGCCCTTTATTTTCAGAGGCAATTGAAAGGCACTAAAGGCAGTATGGGCCAGTTACGTCAGTGGATAGGTAGGCAAATGGTTGAATAGAAAATTATAATACAGCTGTGTAAAAAATTAGAAGAAATAGCTCAAATTTTATATCAATACCCAAATATTTCTTTCATAGGATTTTTTATGAATAAATATTCTGCATTTCTGCTTGGTTTTCTAACATGAATTAATATAGTATATACAATTAAAATCTCCTCTTGGATTCCTTAGGACTCTTATCTATCCTGATCTAACCTATCCTACTTTACTTAAATGATGGGGAGTGGGGAGAAGAGGTTGAACAACAGCCCTCTGACCACTTCAAAATTAATATGAACATAGTAAATGAATGATTTTCTTTTTTTCTGGTTGATACCGACCCTAAGCCACTAATGAACAGATAGACCATTGAGGAAGGATGAAAGATCTTGCAACCTTCATTCTGATGGGTGGGTTTGCTTTCTTTCTCTTTAAACTGGCAAATCACTATATTTTTCTCCAAATTCCATCAAAATTAAAATTAAAGAAAATTTCTAAAGTTCCTGGAAGTAGATGATCGGTCACACAGTCAATTATATGACAGTTTCCTCCTGATTTTCTCAAGACTTTAAGTAGGAAGTGTGGGTGTAAGGAGGCTATGTTAGAAACTGCATACCATTTTTAACACTAGAAATTTTTTAACAGCCATTTTACTCAGAGTAATTTGTTAGTTGGTAAAGTTGAAATTCTGGTATTAAAACAATGCAACTGGTATGAAATAACCTTATGAAGGTAGGCTTTTTGGTCTTTTTTGTCAACTCAAATGATTCATTTTGTGTTCTCTAAATGGTAATTATCTAACCCTGTCTCTGCACCTGGAGTAATAGCATTCAGCATTATGTGAGGGAGAAGGCTTGCCATGACCCAGTTCTCATCCTCAACTGCATCACTTTCTCTTCTGAAAACACTGATTGATTTCAAAAAGAACACTACAGAAAGATCGGCTGTGATGTGAAGAGAATTAGAATTGGACCCAAAGGTACAAGTTTAACTGGTGCTAAAAATAACTCACACTTTAGAAGGTTGATTAATGCAAAAAAAAAAAAAAAAAAGATTTAAACGTCCAATTAGAATCTCTGCAGCTTGGAGATTCTATTTTTAATTTTTAAGGTATTATGCATGCAAAATGCAGGAGGGTAGAAACCTTCCCAGGAATAGGAAAATAAAGAGAGGGAGCCACAAATACTCCCTTTCAGAAGCAGCCACAAGAAGAGTTTGATAGCAGCCAGAAGTATTTTTACTGTAGACGCTCCAGTCCAATATGTTCATTCATTATCATAACAAAACATTTTTACAACTCATATTTCTTTGGAATCCCAGAAATTTCTTTTAATATGAAGACATTCCATATCCTAGATGTAAAGTATCATTACACTCAATCTTATATAATTCTTTTTTAAAAAGATTTATTTTATTGTTTTGAAAGGAAAGAGAAAGAGAGAGAGAGAAAGGGTGGAGGGTCCAGAGCAATCTCCATAGTTGTACATCATTCGTTGTCACATAGTTTCATTCCACACAAGTGACTGTGGGGCTGTGCAGGGCAGGAACCTAACCAGGGGCCTACTGCATGGACTGTGAGAACCTTCTCCACCATCTTGGTGATTACAAGTTGGCACCACTGTTTAGCATATGGGTTTGCAAGGCTGGTGTCAGAAATCAAACTCTGGATCTCACGGTTGCAAGGCAAGTGCTCAACCTGCTGAGTTGTCTTGGTATCCCAATGTATTTCTTGATCACATTTTAAAAAATAGCCTTTCAATATAATTCTAAATATTGTTAATATAAAAATTAATATAATATTAATTGTTACTATTATAGAATAGCATAACAATCTACCCAGCTAGTCTATCTAGTAACTTTGAAGTCGCCCTTGATTTCTTCTTCTTTGTCATTCCTCACAGTCAATTACTAAGTCCTGTCCATTTTGCCTCTTAAATAATACTCAAATCATTCCACTTCTCTCCTTATGGTGATAGCCCTGGTCAAATCTACCAAAATCTCTTGCCTAATTACAATAACCTCCTTACACTTTTCCAAACACATTGTGTTTTTCTTCATATATTCTCCCTTTTGCAATCAGAATATTAGATCAAAAACACAACATCTGCTTATTTTATTATTTGTAAAGCTTTTGAAGATTTTTCTTTACTGTTAGGTGAAGTCCAATATTCTCAACAAGGCTTTAAGGAACCTTCATAACCCACACCCTGCTTAACTATTCACCTCATCTGAGTATTGTTCTTCCCCTCGGTCTCTCTGCTCTAACACACTAGGATTCTAGTGGTTCCTTAAAATAACATATACTGTTTAACTGAGGGATTTTGCACATGTACTCTCCTCTGTCTGGAATGCTTGTCTCTTTGTCTAGCTAATTTTTACTCATTCTTAGACTCATAACCCAGGAAAGCCTCTGTTAATATAAAAGAAATGCTTTCCTATATGTCTTCATAACCTTCATCGTACTATTAATTATTTAAATGCAAGGTGTGATCCAAAAATACAGTGAATGGTTAAATAAAATAATTATTACAGTAAAAGACACACTGTCATTAATAGCCCACGTAATGCTTTTCCTAACATCAAACACACTTATCCCATTGTTCTTGCCACTGTCTGAAGCAGTTCTGGACATCCTCACCTCATTCGGGAAGCACACCCCAGTTCAGCATGTGGGTCCACCTGGGCCAGAGCCGGGATTCGATCCTCGGTCCTCGGGGCTTCAAAGAGAGCGCTTAACCAGCTGAGCCATCCCGGCTTTCCCTGGACGTCCTCTTTCATGAATGTAGTTGTGCTGTTGTGGCTGCACAATGTCCTGAGTCAATTCAGGTCACACATCGCTTCTGGTACAGCAATTTCTTTACACTGAAACCATTATGGTGTGTCTTCGCACACCTTGTTCACTAGATCTGGCACTGTGTGACTTCTGGCTCTTCCCCAAAGTCAAAAGGACCATATTATAAAACGTAAATGTTTGAATCTCTTCAGGACATAGAGGCAGCCATGATGGCACAACTAGATCATAAAAGAGGACTTGCAGAACTGATTCAGAAAGTGGCAAGAATGATGGGATAAGTATGTTGGAAGCAAAGGGGAATATTTGAGGGGGATTAATAACAATACATCTTTTATTGTAATAAATTTTTTAAATTTAAACATTCACTGCATTTTTTATCACACCTCATAATATCTCCTTACTTTACTAGAATTTATGACAGCAAGCAGTAACATAACCATTATATTTCTTGTCATGCAGTATAGTGCATGGCTAATTAAATAATATTTACTAAATGAATGATTGAATAAAGTGGTGTGTGTGTGTGAGTGTGTGTGTGTGTGTGTGTATATATATATATATATATATATATATATATATATATATATAGAGAGAGAGAGAGAGAGAGAGAGAGAGAGAGAGAGAGAGAGTCTTTTTGCCTGAATAAGAGTGAAAGAAAGAAAAGCTTCCCAAAAAAGTTATATTTGAGATGGATCTTAAAAACAAGTAGGACTTGTCAGGTAGAAATAGCTAGTGAACTATTTCCAGAACTGGGACCAGCATGAGTAAAGCACAGATATTAACATAGTGCTTGGGGAATGGTGAGTTTTCTGTGACTAGAGTAAAAGAGGTAGAGAGAAATTATCGTAATTACTGTTGGTAAAGCTAATTCAGTTTTGGATACTAAAGGCTCGTATGCCTTTAACATCCTATACTTCAATTCTAACAGGAAAGCAAAATATCATGACAATTAATAAAATTACACAGGTGTTACTGCATTGCTAATGAGAGCACCTACTGCACCAACACATAGCTTTTCATATTTTTGAGTCAAATTGGTATTGATTGAATTAATTCATCTTCAAATACAAAATGTTTATATCATAATATTCATCTTATATATATATTCTATGTTTATCATAAGATTCTTAGAGAAAAATATATTTTTCTAGAAAAGAAAAGCCTATCATTTCAAATTCAATAAATTTGCAACATTGAGCTTTGCCTTTTGCGAAGATAACACTTGATGCAGAGCAATTTCCCATTGAGTCTACAAATTGGCAATGTTTGAAATAAACAGATGTTGGGGTGACTCAGTTGATTAAGCGTTCCCTTTGCAGCCCTGGGATCCAAGGATCAAATTTCGGCCCTGGCCCATGCAGCCCCATACGCTGAACTGGGGTTTGGCCTCCAGTTTGGTTTTCACCAGGGCAAGCTTCCCATGTTGGAGGCCCCTGGTTTTGCCCCCTGCTCATGGGGGCATGCCTCCTATTTCAGAGCCGCCCCCCCCCCCCCCCGCCAAGTTCCTGTCCTGTGTGGCTGCCTTCCCGTTTGCGTGGAATGAAACCATGTCAAAAACTGATGATGTACAGCTATATAGACTGCTCTGCCCCCTTTCTCTCTCTCTGTCTTTCTCTCTGTCAAAAACAATAAAATAAATTTTTGTTTTTTAAGAAATAAACAGATATATATATACCAAGTGTGAAAAATCCATTAATGCTTTAAATATATCTGGAAAACAATCATTTTTTAATATTCTTAAATGGGGCAAAGTTAATAAGTAGCCGTGCAAGCAGAAATACTCTTGACTGCCATCTGATTGCAGCCTTTTGTGCCACCAAGTCTTTTCTGGTCCCAATTCCAAGCCCCCTTGAAGATAATAGGCCAGCTTAACCAATAAACAATCTATTGAGAACCCATGAGAATTTGCTTCATCTAGTATAAGGCTTCTCTGACCTCCATAGCTCTTGAATGTTCATACGTTTAATGTTTATTTTTGTTTTGTTTTGTTTTGTTTTGTTTTAACAACTAGCAGGTAGAATCACAGTAAGATTAGCTGGTATAAGATATGCAAAAAAAAAAAAAAGAAGAAGAAGATATGCAACAGACTCTTTTGAGGCAAGGGAAAGCTGACAAGGAATCCTGAAAGAACTTCTGTTCCTGAACGTTGTCAGCTTAGAACTTCTTTAAAACTACCTTTAATCAGAGAAGCCTCACTTGGTTCATCTTCTCAAATGGTTCCCTTGTACACACAAACTAGGCTTTATCACCATTGATCAAACAAGTCATTTAATTAATGGTTGAGATTCTTTAGTAAATAAAGAAGACATGGGTGGAGCTTACTTTCATGGTGACAAGGGAAAAAAGGAAACAGACAAATAAATTAACAGTTGCAAGTTGTAATAAGAGTTTTGAAGGAAACAGGGGTGCAATGGAATATCAGATGAGAACTTATATTATGAAAGGTGTTCAGGGAAAACTGCATGAGGATGTAGCACTGAAATTGAGACCTGAAGAAAAAGAATGAACTAGTCATGTAGAAATTTGGCATAAGTATGTTCTAGACATAAGGGACAGCATGTATAAAAGCATGAGATAGTACAGAGCTTAGAACACTGAATACATAGCAAATGTTAGATGTGCGTGGTAGGGTGGGAAGAGTATTGAAAGATGAACATAGGCCTAAATAGGATCTTTTGGCCACTGAAAGAACTTTGGATTTCCTCTGTGTTCAATTAAATACACTGAATAACATGATATAACTTATATTGTGAGTTTACTCACTGTTGGTTAAAAAAAAAAAAA
>PVKE010035123.1:0-17036 GCA_004027555.1 Craseonycteris thonglongyai | reverse complement strand
GGTTGAGTACTCATCTTGAAGCCCTGGGGTCTGAGGATTGAATCCCAGCCACTGCTCATGGAAACTCATATGCTGAAATGCAACACAGATGATAATCATCAAGATGGTTCTGTGGCAAAGGTTCTCACTTCTCATGCAGGTCCCCAGTTCAGTTTCCACTTTGTGCAGCCCACATCCACCTGTGTGGAATGAAACCATGTCAGAGCTAATGATGTGCAACTATGGAGACTCTCTAGGCCCTCCCTTCTTCTTTCTGTTTCTTTCTCTCACCTTCTCTCAAACATTATAATAAATATAAAAAAATGTTAATTTTAAACACGACATTAGCAATGTTAAGGAGTAATAGTTTGATGTATCCTTCTAGATTTTATATATTTACTTATCTACCTATCTATTCCATGCATCGAATAATCCATACATTATTATATACGAGAACTATCTGAAATGATCCAGCCATGTAATCGTTCTCATATTGACAATGGCTGGATTTTTTTCAGACAACTATTGTATACATATGTGCATGTGTGTGTGTGTGTGTGTGTGTGTGTGTGTGTGTGTGTGTACAGGATAGGCTTCCCCAAGAATTTCTCCAAAGTTTCCTCAAAAAACAGCAGTATGTACTAGGAGACTAAAAGGCTGTTGGTTCTATTTATTTTACTTCCTGTACTTTCCTAAAGGCAAATAAGTTGGTACAAATGAGTACTCTTACTTGCAAGAGACTGGGGCATATGCATAGTATGCTTTGAGTTTATGCACAGGGTGTAGTACATTACAGCTTCACTTTATTTGTGGTTTGATTTCACATACCTTTGGGTGAATCTTTCACGGCAACTATAGAATAGGATTCATTATGTACACATGTTGTGATATAATGTACTCTCTTCTTTCTATTAGAACCATTGTCCTGTCTAGTAAACACTCAAGCAGTACTCTAACGTCAGCACTCCTCTGTGTCTTGGGCATTGAAGTGAACCTATTTCACTGTGAACTTGAGTGTCATCTATTACTTCATGACACTCACACACTCACTGAAGCGTTGGGGAGCAGGCTGAATCAATTCATTTCCATAAATGAACAATACTCCTACAACTTGCGCTGCGAACTAACATTGATATGATTGTAATTATTGGAAGCTCCCATAACTAGAAGTTGCAACTTCAATGATCCTCTCTAGGACAAGCAGTTCATACAAATCAGTGAGGCTAGCTTGTTCTAAAAACCATTGATCTGCCTTTCACTGTCTCACTTTTTATAAAGATATGGGTGAACAGAGACAATATTAGTTATGATTAAAAAATCAACAGTGCAAAGACACTAACTTACTGGCTAAGAAGCTTAGTCTTGAAAGCGAAGAAACAAGAGGAAGTATTTGGGATGTGTCATGCGTGTGAGGGAGGTGATCTCTATCCACCTGTCACAAACTGAAGCTATGCAGCAAATACGGTGTTACTCAAGAATTTACTTTTAAAGAATGGCCAGAAATATAACATTCTAAGGAAGCCTTACTATTTTTATTTATTTATTTTTATTTTTTTATTAAATGTATTGGGGTGACATCGGTTAGTAGAATTACATAGGTAATGAAATCTCCCCATTTGTAAAGATCCGCGCAGCTGCTTTTGTATTTTGTATTAAGCAGAGGATGCTATCTGTTGCCCCACAGGTATGTTACATTGGTCATGCATTTCTTTAAAATTGGATATTATTAAATATAAAACTAAAGTAATCACAACGTCTGAAAATTAAATTTATTTTCCATGATATAATTTACTTATGAATTACTGCAGTATGTCTCAGCAATGGATTTTATTGTTCAACAGGTAAACTCTTTAGAGAACAAGTTGGTTAGTGCTAAATAGATAGATTGTGGATGGTTTAAAAACAAGAAAGAAATTTGAATAATATTACATGATTCAGAGCTATAGTACTCTGTGCTAACATAAAACTACACTAAACATGGAAGGAAGAAAGGAAGGAAGGGAGGAAGGAAGAAAAATACCATAAATCTGAGCTTTATTCACTGAGATTTTGAATATATAAAGATTTTCTAAAAAGGAAATACACACACACACACACACACACACACACAAGCACACACAGATCTGACTATTAAGTTCACAAATTTGCCACCATGCACTTACATTGGCAGCACTGTACAAAAAACTCAGTGAGGTTTCATAACCTAATTATATCAGTGTCTCACAGCTGTGTGTGTGTCAACTTGTGGTGGTGTCTTGCTAAATGGCATTCATTGTTGTTGCATGTTTTTGTGTGTCCTTGCGAGAAATGTTGGAGCTTAAATTAGAGCAGCAGACATTTAATTTCTTCTTAAACTTGGCAAGAGTGAAAGTGAAATCAGGGATATATGTTATATGTTGTATATTATATAGTATATGTATATAGTAACAGATATAGCCAATCGTTCATTACTGGCAGATTGTTTATTTGCTAATTTGCCTAATCACTAAAATTTATTTGTGCCTCTGAAATCAATACTCGTGGTGCTTTTGCTATCTATCATTCATGGACATGTGTAGAGAAAGAAACATTTGAGTCACCTGATGCTCATGTTCCCAGCTGTGTCTGAACAAGTCAATGCTATGCCTTCTTGCTTCAGCTCCCATACTATAAAAATGTGCCTAGTCAGTGATCTATTTACTGCCACACCTTTTTTGCCTTTTTTTGTGTGTGTGCTATTTATGGATGATTCTTCTGTTTAACATGCCTCTCTCCTACAAGTGGTGATAAAGTACTTTTTTGTGTTCTCAAGTACAAAAAAGCTGTTATGTGCCTTACAGAGAAAATACATTTGTTGGATAAGCTTTGTTCAAGCATAAGTTATAATGCTATTGATCTTGAGTTCAATGTTAATGAATCAACAATGTATACTAAAGAAGGTGTTGTTAAACAGAAACACGAATAAAGTATTGTTATATATTGATTGGTTGACAAAAATGTAGTGACCAGAGAGGCTTGTGGGAACCCAACTCTATATTTCTCCTGAGAGCAATGGTTCAATATTTGCTAATTCAATGATCATGGCAACTTTATAGAACATGACTACTGTGAATAATAAGAATTGACTATATTTACATTACATTCACTTCTGTAAACAGGAATATAAAGAACCATTTAAAACTACCATATATATGAAAGTGAAAATATAAAAAAAATTATAATTATCCTGAGGAAAACGATTATAGATGAACATAATGCTAAATGGTATTATTCAATAGCTATAGTTCTTTGTTTTTGTCCCATTGCTTTGACATACATTTTAGAACACAG
This sequence comes from Craseonycteris thonglongyai, assembly GCA_004027555.1. Classification (NCBI taxonomy): domain Eukaryota; kingdom Metazoa; phylum Chordata; class Mammalia; order Chiroptera; family Craseonycteridae; genus Craseonycteris; species Craseonycteris thonglongyai. The sequence goes on along the minus strand of PVKE010035123.1, from coordinate 13,748 downwards.
GACTTAGATGTGGAGTTTCAAAGGCAAATCTCTCATTCCTCATATTTATTGCAACCAAACAATGTGGTTTACACATCTCATTATCATTGAGCACTTTGTAAATCCAGTGTTAGTAGTACACTAACATTGAATGGGTTCAGACCACAACATCCCCAAACATGCCTCTTTGTCATGTCAATTGTTTTGAGCTCAAGTCACCTGAGAAACACTAGATTCAGGAAGGGCCCTCTGACCACCCCCTTCTACCTCAAAGGAGTTCATAAAATTTCCAGTGAAAAAGGTGCTCTCCCTGCACTTGGGCAGAGAATGGCAACATTCTTATGACAGAGTTGGTGCCTATAGGGGGATTGGAACCTGAACAGACAAACCCACTATCATAACCTGTATGTTTAATTAGTTTTCCCCAAATATTCCCTAATCACCGTCTCAGCTTACTGCCCCTAGCCCAGGCCCCTTTTTCTTTCCATATCTTTGCAATTTATCATTCTTTGTAAGTTTTGGGGCTTAATGGCTTCTTCGAGTCATCACTTGACTTTTTCTTTTAATTACCGGTAAATTGTTAAATTTATTGGGGTGACATTGGTTATCTTCTGAAGACTCCTATGTATACATAAAAATATTAAATAGAGTTAATATGCTTTTCTCCTTTTAATCTGTCTTGCGTCAGCTTCATTCTGAGGCCCAGCTACAGAATCTGAGGACAGGAGGAAGTTCTTCCTCTTTCACACTACACTGTGTAGAACCTCACAGATTCCTGGAAAATCACAGAATCCAAACCATTGTCCTATTTATATTTCCCAGGAGATGAGAGTCAGCATTTTTTTTTTTTTTTTTTTTTACTTATTTAGCTATTTAATCATTGCCCTCTTTTTTTTTCTGGTCTTATAGAAAATACTCTTCTTGAAATCTGCAGCATAAAAACACATACTTTGAGTCTATTAGAGTGAGAAAATTAGCCAGTCTTATCCTCTAGGCCCAAAATTACCTTAAGGTTGTAAATAAAATTGAAGTTTACATCTTCTATTTTAAGAATTTTAGATACGGTTATGTATAATTTATACTTTGGATGTCTCTTCCTAACATAAATCAAGGGTTTCTTTGAAGAAATCTTAATTTTTTTTAACAAAGTTTGAGCTATTAAAAATATTAGAAACCTATAAGTAAGGTTGCAGAATTTTGTAGCCTCAAAAAGGGGATAAGTTTGGGATGCCAGGGTAGCTCAGTGGTTGAGTGCTTGCCTCACAATCACAAGGTCTGGGATTTGATCCTTGACCCCTGCCCATTCAAACCCAAATGCTGAATTGTGGCACAACTGAACATCATCAAGATGGCTTGGCAGCAAAGGTTCTTTCCTCACATGCGGGAGGCCCCAGTTCGATTCCCTTTCTGCACAGCCCCACATCCACCTGTGTGGAATGAAACCAAGTCATAACTAATGATGTACAGCTGTGGAGACTGCTCTGCCCTCCTTACTTGTCTCTCTCTCTCTTTCTTTCTCATCTTCTCTCAAAAACAATAAAATAAATCTTAAAAAAAAGGGGGGATCATTTTAAAAGCAGAATATATAAGGGCAAAAGAATGTTACAAATTCACATTAATTATAGGAAAATATTGGCTTTTTTAGGGCAATTAAGAAAGAAACTTAATTTGAAAATAGGACACATTTTGATACAGTGTCTATACATCTTGTTTTTAACTTTCTGCATTTGACATTTTTTTTACAATTTTGATCAATCCTAACAATTTGTGTACTTCCCAAGTCATAAAAGATATAATGCTGTTACAAGTGTTATGTATAATAGGGCACTTAGGTCTTCAAAATGTCAATGGTTGAGTTTCTCTGAACATAGACCTAGAAACAAAGCACAAGTCCTAATTCTAGGGAGATAAAGGGCATGCTGAGGCAGAAAATTTAGTAGAAAATTAAAGTGATGCCAGCTTTTTCATGACCTGAGTAGTATGTAGGTGAATCAATCAACAGCATTCCAACCATTCCATTAGGTTTCCAGAGGGCACTATACCTGAAAACAGAGACCTCACACCTCACACTGGCCTATTAGCCCTTGGGGAAATCAATTCACTCTTTAGGCCTGTGAAATGAAGAAATAGAAGAGATGCTCTTTTAGATTTCAGTTAGGTCCAACAAGCACCTTTTAATCTGGGTGAGTTAGTCTAGCTTAATTTATTTAATTTTGGATTTTAAATCAGATTCTAGATGGACAAAATTCTAAATTTTAGTACATATTCACATTTCCTGATTAATGTAGCATATTTTAAATAAAATATTCCCAGAGACAATTTTAAACAAAATCTATACACACTGAAACATTTTCATGGTCATTACTTTGTAGTAATAAAAATACTATTTTATAAAGTGTCAAAATTTGCAAATTGGGGTAAAATATTATATTCTAAATAATACATACAACTGTTCACATTTTTAATTTAAAAAATAATTATTTATTATATGGAGGCTACCAGAAGTAGAATCCAACAAATTATTTATAAGGGTAGATTGATAGTTGATTTATATTCCTAGTACCTTCCTAATGTTTAAACAGACTCAAAAGTAGTAAAATTGAAAGTTATTTTAATTCTAGGACATGGGAGTAAAAGTACTTATTTGAGAAAACTAAGGAAAACATTCCTGGCTACAATTACCTGGGGCCAGTAAAAATGAATGTGTAACCTTGAGCAGGTATAACAGATCTGGTTATATTCAGCTAAAGTGTATCATGTATCCCTCTCTTTTTGCTAGTACCGTATTTTCCGGTGTATAAGACGACCGGGCGTATAAGACGACCCCCTAATTTTACAGTTAAAACAGGTTTAGGCCTATATTCGCTGTATAAGACTACCCCCCCACTTCGGAGGCTGTAGTCTTATACAGAGAATATAGGCCTAAACCTATGTTTTAACTGTAAAATTAGGGGGTCGTCTTATACGCCCAGTCGTCTTATACACCAGAAAATACGGTATTTAGTCTAGCAAAACTGTACAACTTTTGTTGTGAATATCAAAGAATTAGAGCACATATATTTTTTTCTTATCTGTCTCCTTTAATAAGTCAAGGTGACCTAGAAGGGAGGGACTCTGTATCCTCAGTGCCACTAAGCCCAGTTCACAGTAGCTGGAAAAGTAACAGAGATTTAGTTAAGACAGCCAGAGCTCTATTTCCTGCCTCATAGCTATGTGACCTTCAGTAAGTTACAAAATTTCTCTAAGCCTCAGTTTCTGTGATTCTCAAAAGTGAAGGTAATAACTTAGCATGCTTTATAGAACTGTGAAGAATGAATGTGTTAATACATGCAAAGCACTTAAGACATCATCTGGGGCATTGTAAGCTGCTAATAAACATTAGCTTCTATCATCATATATTAAGTTTGTGTTTAATTGATTTGAAATAATAAATATTCAAGTCAACTCACTTGGTAACACTGACACAGGCCTAGAAAGAATATAGGGTCATGTTTTCACAGTAGCATTACTGGATTCAAGACAAATTGTGGTGCCACGCTTGGTGACTCTAGGACCCAGCCTATAAAAAATACTGTTCGATATTTTTGTTCCTTTACTGTGTAGCTTATTTTGCTCACCAGTGAAGAAGGCAGCAAAATATAGAGAAGTAAAGCGAAAGGGACATAATCAGTGATGCAGCTTCTTCTCCAGTGTAATAATTAGCATTTCAGGAAAACAAGCACTTTGGAGATCTTTCGGCACAGCCCTCTCACTAAAACTTGAGAACCTGAGGTTCAGGCTGAGGGTCAGTGGCTCGGACTAACAACTTCAGGTAAAGACTTAGGAACTGAGACTTGAACTCAAGACCACATCTGAGATTCTATACATATCAGCATAATGTAAGTCGTAAGTTCTCCACAGCTCATAAATTCACTATCCTGAAAGCAACTAATATTCACTGAATGTAGAAATTCACTATCATAACATTTGGTTAAGTGTATGCATTAAATGTAACCATTTTTATATATTTAACTTACTGAATTTAGTTAACTCCAACCCAAAGTCTAGATTTATAAAAATGGCTTGCTTCCAATTTTGTGTTTTATGACTAAATTTGATGAGATTTTGAAGATTTAAAGATGAAACAAAACCATCTGAATTGCTGACTTGCAATGCTGGTTAAGAATATATTAGCTAAGTCAAGTTCAAATAAAAGGAAAAGTGCCAAGTTTAAGACATACGTGAGAAAAACCAGACAAATGTTTTTCCCAGTGGCTATGTGGTAAGTGGTGGTGGGTGCTATTTACAAAGGTTTTATACACAGCATGTGAAGAGAACATGTATAGATACTAACAAATAGAGAGAGTGAAATGGAAAGCCTGGGATTGGTGGAGACAATAATGTGTGAAGGGCAGGACTCTTGAGCACTTTAAACTCTTAAGCAAATGGTGCTACTACAAGATGTTGAAGTGGGATACCCAGAACAAGCAGAGGAGTTGGAATTCAGCTTAATGTTAAGTGGGAGTCAAGCAATTCTGTCTGCAGTGGAAACAGCTAGAATAGTGTGGCTCTCAGGTGACACTGGCAGAAGCAAGCTCCTTTGGGGCCACACAATGAACACAATTTAGGTGGGCAACTTGATCCCTGATGACATCCTAGAAAGTCACTTTGCTTTTCAGAACAGACAATAGCTTTTGGACCTGACACATCCTCTCAAGACTTGATAATCAAACCTTTAATGATGTAGTTTTTCAAATAACATTTTAGAACCTGTTTTTGTTTATGAATGACTACATATTTTGTCACTTGACTTACCTTATAAACACAATAGTGTCAATATTTAGAAATATTTTATTTAAAAATACAAAGTAAAAAAAGACTGCAATTTTTAAAAATGTATTTTTCTTCTCTAAGTTCTAGTTTTTCAATTTTGAAACTTCTGATTTTGAAAGTGACCACAGAGCTCTAATATTTGTTAGAGAGATTCTCTTTTCCAGTTAAAGGTTTATTGTTCCATAGAGATTCTTATCTTTATTTTCCAAAATCCATGTGAAACTTCGGAACAATTGTTGATAATTTGATAAATCTTTTTCTATTGACATTTAGAAAATTTTTAGAATGTGATTTAGAAGGAAGGTCAGAATCCTGCGGTTAAGGAGATTCATTAATGAAAATAAGAAGTTTTGCGTATAGTTGAAAGCATGCTCTAAAATCTTTGTTTCTTTATAGTAAAAAGATGACCATGTCCTTTTTGATGTTTTTCCGTACTAAATAAAGTACAAAAAGCCATTGTTAATATTTCCTATGCTTTGTGTTTAAATTGTTCTTTCAGTAATGAAAATAAAATTCTGTTTCCGTGGTATCCATTTTATTAGGAATTTCTTTAAAAATGAAATGGAAAATGTCAATTGGCCAGTAGCCAATATTTATAGGGCCAAATAAGCCATATGATTGAGATACAAATAACTACTTACAAATTTATAGTATATAAATATTCACTACTTTCCCTATACACAAAACACACGTGTACATGTGTGCACACAAATCATTCTTATACCACTTACACACATCTGAGTAGGGCTGGCCACTGGTCAAAACAAAACAAAAAACTAGACAAAAAGGAGATGGATGTTTCTCTTTAGTGTCCTCCCATTTCAGCGACTGTCTACTCCCTCTAACTCATTCAACAAGAGCACCATTAATAGATACACTGCAAAATATCTGACAACATAATTCCCATTAAGACACAAATATCTAATGATACTTAAACTTTTAAAGACTTTAATGGAAGCAGCACTTAAAGGGAACCTGAGGCCCCAGGGAACAGTTAACTGAAGAGATAAAATGAATGGAAGAAGAGGTCCTTGAGAATTTCAAGTTCCACCATGGATGTGGCAAGGACAACAATAGTAAGGGTGAGAACAAACATAGAACTACAGACTCTTTCAACGACAACATCCTTCCCAATCACAACAAAGGCAAGAGTAAAATTACTCCCAGTATGAGAGACTAAGAGAGAGAAAATTTAACACTGTCTTTAAATTTTTTAAAAGATTTATTTTGTTGTTTTTGACAGAGACACAAGGGGGAGGGCCCAGAGCAGTCACCATAGTTGTATGTCATCAGTTTTCAAAATGTTTTTGTTCCACATGGGTGGCTGGGGGCCATGCAGGGTGGGAACTGGGCACACCCCAGTTCAGCATATGTGTCCGCACGGGCCAGGGTCAAGATTTGATCCTCAGTCCCCGGGGTTGCAAAACGAGTGCTTAACCGTCTGAGCCATCCCAGCTTCCCCATGTTGTTAAAGCTCTACTTTACTGAGGTTTTGCCTGTACTTTTCTTTGACAACATTCTTTTATCCTATTAAAAATGAAATCAGTTGTTTCCCAGACAAAAATTATTTGGTAGAGTTACGCAAAGGAAGAAAGTCTGAGATTAATTATCTTCTGTCTATATATGTAAAAGAGCATAGTCAAAAGATGTTACTGTATTACTAAGAATAAAAGAAATACTAAATTGCTTTATTTTCTCTTACCAGTTTCACGCTATTGCTTCTCCGTATGTTTTCTTCTTTGTTTCTTATTCTTAAGTCTTTTCTTTAAACTTGTACTTATTCTTCAAACCTCTCGTTTCAAAACTCATTAAACTAAGAGATATCTCCTCTTTTTCCTATTTAAACAACGTGATTCAGGATTTTCATTATATTCCCATTAAAATGCTCCTTTGATAATATACCTATTAAATTTTTCTTAGAGTTTATGTCATTGATTAGTATTAAAGTTGAAAACATTATAATGAATTTTTCTGAAAAACTGTGTTACGATGAGGCTCCAGGCTTTAAAGGCAAATTGTTCAGGGACACATGACTACTGTTAGACTTACAGAACTTTTTGTGTGCAAGTATGTAGTTGCTACACAATTTCTACAAAACCACATAGGGTATTCAGGTGGTAGATGCAAATGGTTTGCTCACTACTATTAATCATTCATTTCTCCAGATCACTGAATTAGAGGATGGCTCGTGGAAGAGTTTCTTAATGACATAATAGGAAGTAACAAACGTATACAATGATTAGGCATAAAGAGAATTATAAAATATACAATGATCAGCTGTGCAGGATTGGCTCGATGACACACACTAACACTTTTACATTTATAGATAGAATCTATGTATGTTCAGCTCTTAATAAATAGTAAGCGTATATTCTTAGGAGAGTTATCACCTCTAGTAATGTTTGCTAGCCCAAATAAAAGGGTACAGATAAAGATTACAACACTAGGAGATGGGTAACAAAGTCATTAAAGATGCTATATTTTTTCAATGCACTTTTTGTGAACAAATTATTTTTCTTAAACTAAAGACACCAACATGGCATAGGCAATTTATTTAAAACAAAAATATATGTTTCCCTAATTTGAGAAAAACAAAAAAACAAAAACACCTTGATTTATAAGTACTCAAACTGCTAAGTTAATGAGTAGCAAATAAATTACCAATAATTCATTAATATAAGCAACTTAAAGTGTTAAATAGAATGACTACAGTTTCACTAGCTTTCAACCCCATACTCATGAAAAATGTACAATAACCTTTACTTCTAATCCTGAAATGAAGCAGCCTGTTGAGGTTGAGAATTGCATTTTATGTAATTTTGAATTTAATTTACAAAATATAAGTTTAGTAGAAGTGGGAGTTTATATTACTGTTTGCTTCTCCCAGTCACTAACAATGAAATATAGTATTCCTCGTAGTCTAAATGTTACTTTGTCATTAGTACTGTTCTTCTAGAAGCAGAATTCCATTAGGTATTATAGCAGACATTCTGGGCTGCTGCCCTGCCAACATTCATTTCTTCTTATTTGGTTTTGTTAGATGAACCTTCATTTCATTCAGCTGTCCATTTCTTCCTCTTATAATTCAAGGAAAAAAGACCCTTTTCTGAGCAACAAAGCCAACCCTGAATTGACAAGTCAGTCACGTTGACTCTCTTTGCCATTACCTGCTTTAAAGATTGGCATGTGAACCAGTGAAGGCCAAAGTGGATGTAGGAGATGTGCTGACAGGGTCTTGATTCCCAAAAAGGAAACAACAGAATAAATGGCCTTGTCCTTCCTCTGAAAGTTGCAGAGTGTGAATCTGAGAATTAAGTCCCCAGATGTTAAGTCACGGCTTGAGGGGTTAAAAGGCTGCAGCCATCTTGACCTGAGTAAGGAAGCCAGCCTCAGGATCATATGGACACATAAAGTTGCTAGAGTGGTTTGGAATCATCAAGTTAATAAATTGACTAACTCTGATATCTACCCTGGCATTGAACTTCTGTTATGCAAGAAATGGAATTTCCTTGTTTTTGAACCAGTTTGAGTCAGCTTTTGTTGCAAAAGACTGTGGCAATGTTAAATGTATGTTTTTAACTTTCTTCTAAAAATATTAATATGACAATTGTTTTCTTCAAAAGCACAAAAGAAAAGGAATTCCCAATCTCCTCGATTACTTTAAGGGAGAAGAAATAAATGACATGGCAGAGACTGCCAGCTATTCAACAAAAGCACAAAGGAAAGCTTATTTTAATGACAAAAAAAATTCAAGTTTTAGCTGGGTAAATGGCAACAGAACTGAGATTATCTTTTGATTCTCCTTTGTAGCTAGATGCTGGTGGCCATGGGACCAAATTTGCGTTAATATAATGTGAACAGATGGTGCATGTCCATTCTGGTTCTTTTCTCAGCAGAAGAGTAAACTCTTATGAATAGAAAAGTTGATTTCATCCCCAGTCCAAGGAGACAGTGCCGAAACGCCTCAGCAAAACTTGAAAAAAAAAAAGGAACATAATTGCCCTGAACTTACTACTCTTTAGTGATCACAGTCTTTGTTTTCTTTCTTCCCTTCCTGTAGTACAAATTAATGTTTAAATGACTTCAATAGCAATCAGTGAAATTATTGGTTTTCCTCCATGAGCAAACCCATGAGTAAGTGACCAAGGCCATTTTGAATTGTAGTGTGCCAGTTCTATAACCATTATTATTCTGACTCGTAAAAAAAAAGGAAAAACCTTTAGCCAGAAGCTATTGATCCCTTTGTACCCTCCTTTTTAAGGCACCAGAATATGAATCATCTGATTGCTTTCTTCTAGAGGCATGAGCCAAACCTGGAAGACTACAGCTGTGGCAAAATAGTGTCAACAGTCAATGGCACAAGATGGGGCTCATCGAAACTGAAGCTCATAACATTCCTACTTTAATAAGTTTTCTTTGATAAAACAATTTGGATTAATCTCTTATTTTTTAAAGTTATGAGTTGAGTTTGCTATTTTTGGTTTTGGCACAGATTCAAAAGAGAAACGAACTGTATTTCTTGAAGGGAGAAGACAGATCCTAGTGAATCCTACAGCAACTGATGAGGAACAATGAGATGATGGTCTCCGTTGTTGAACAGAGGCCTCTCAGCTATGTACTTGTGGATATATTTTTTCATTAATTCATTATTATTCACTTAGGTGCAGTTCAGATATCACCTGACTGTGAAACACTACCTGAAACCATAAAGACTGTTTCTTTGTGAATATCACACTTAGTAGTCTTTGAATTTTAGAATTACAGTGTGTTCAATATCTGTCTTTTTTACTATATTACACATTATACAAGGACAGAAATTCAGATATTATATTTTGTTAAATATATACTATATTGATTTCATATGAAACAAAATTTAAACATTTATTAAATATGTGAGGAAAGGTAAAAAATATTATGAGTAATTTTTGAAGTTATTTTAATTTTCATGTGCATCAGTTCTGTCTTTCTTACTTTTTGGCATACTTAGCTAAAATTAACACTTGCCTATGACTGAGGAGGCCAGGTAAAGCTAGGGAAATAAAAGTTTCTTGAATTGACTAGAATCAAATAGCAAGTTTGTGGTTGTTAATGGATATGAGGCAGACAAATAAGAAACAGTTTAGAAATAATGCTAACAAATACCACACTATACTACCATAAAACTATACTACACTTAAGATATTAGTTGAAAATAAATGTTTGTATATATACTGATGGTTGTCTAATTGCATTTCCTGACTATATGGAAATGTATTATAGGCACATACGCATTAATTAAAGTATTAGGTGATTTTTAATTTATTTACTTAACTCATTTTAAGATCTGCCTTATAAGCTGGACAAAATGCTGGGGGATCCAAAGATGAACAACATGTATAATACAACTAATAAGTATCTATTATAAAAATTAATAAATAAAAACCTCATTTAAAATGAAGTCAGAAGACTAGAAGAGAGAACTCCCACACACATCACTCAAAGTACACTACTGAGCCCAATGGGAAGAGAGGTACCTGGTATCTCTGACAGGAAGTTATACTTCCATACCACCTCAGCTGAAGATGATTCTTCCTTGCCCAGTAACAGCTCAGCCGTTACCATGACTCAGTAACAAAAAGTTACTATACTTAGAACTTTTAATTTCTTTTAATGGACTCTTCCTTTACAACTGTTGCCTCTACTAACTGTTGCAAGTCAAATTTATGTTTTGTTTTGTTTTAAGATTTATTTTATTGTTTCAGAGAACATGAGAGAGACAGAGAGAAACAGAGAGAAGAGGGGAGGGCCTAGAGCTTCTCTATAGTTGTACATCATTAGCTTTTTGACATAGTTTTATTCCACACAGGTGGATGTGGGACCACACAAGTGAAACCAAATTTGGGGTCTCCCTCATGGGAGGCAAGGACCTTTGCCATCATCGTGGTGGTTACCAGTTATGTGCCACAGTTCAGTCTGCTAGTTTGTTGGGGCCAGGATTTGATCCTTATACTTCACGGTTGCAAAGCAAGCACTCAACCTATTGAGCCATCTGGGCATCCCCATCAACATTATCTTAAATAATCGTTCTAATGCTTCTTCAGGAATGGAAGATTACCTTGAAATACTCATTCCCTTATATCTAATTGCCTCCAGGCATAGTGACAGGAGATTTCTGGATTATGTAAAAATTTAAGAGGTGAAATTCATACCATACAAGAAAGGGCTAGGGAGATATCTGGTTACAATATTAGTCACCTTCTAATAGGGGTGGTGGGGGAATCTCATGTCTGTCAGAACTTCATTTATTGTTGTTGTTGTTTTAGCATAATGTGTTATAAATGAGCAATAATAACATATAAAACATATAACTATACAAAAATAAACCAGAATTTGATTTCTGATTTAAGTATTCATTAGTTTAAGGATTTTTTGTTTTGTTTTTTATAAGAAATGTCATTTTTATCTTTGTTTCACTTAAAAAAAAGAAATAACTTTTCTGAGACTCAGTTTGAACACTGTGTAAAATATATATGGTGCTGATGACACATGAGGGTAGCAATCTTTAGTTACAAATACTGTATGTGAGGATAAACAGATAGTGATTTTTCAGGAAATAGAAGCCATATAGTTATTGTTGTGTTTTATTTTGCTATTGTTGTTATTATTAACGTCACAAGACTATACTATGTTTTTGTCCATTAAATGATTCCTATCAGGTAACCCAGAGTTTGTACATGCATTATAAAGGAGGACTAAGACTGTGGCCTTATAGAATGTAAGTTTTACTAGAGCTACATCTTAAAGTGCATGTACTACTACTTGAGGGATGAAGCCTTAGCTCTCTGTGTGACCCACAGTTTGGGGGCTGGAAGCCAGGGCCACAGAATTAGAGCATCTGGATTTATGATGAGCTCTACCTACTACTTCCTGGATATTTGATCTTGAGGATGTTACTCAATCTCTCTGTGGTCTCAGTTTTCTCATTTATTAAAAAGGATGATAACATCTACCTTCTAATATAATTAGTAAGGAACAAATGAGCCAAAACATGTGAAGTCTTTAGAACAATGCTTAGAAAATATTATATATACAAACATGCTGGTTATATTTTATTACAGACATATCACAGTACATTAAGGTTTGTATCAAACTAAATGAGACAAGTAAAGAAGAAATGGGATATATTATAAATTAGACTAGATGGTATATATTTTTTAATGAAAGAAAAAAAGGAGACACAGATAAGGTTGTCTGCATTGAGCCATAGTGTTCAAGGGACCTATAGCTTCTGTCTGTATTGCAGCTAAAATAGAACATGCAGGCATCAAGCAAGATATGTTAAGAAATAAAGAACACCAAGGTGATAGAACTTTAAAAATCTGTTCTTTCAACAGCTTCAGAATTCCTTATTTAATCAGTAACAGCTTATCAAGCATGAGAAGGGAGAAAAACAATCATCCAGGCTCCAGATGGAAATGTTTAATGCATATGCAGTTTACAGGATGAATATAAATTGCAAACGTGGTAGGTTTTGGTTAATTTGCTGAATAAAAAAAATATTGAATTTGTTCTACTTTAACTAACAAGTTATTTGATACAGAAACTGAATATTTGATAAAGAAACATGGTTAACTCCTTCATAAAAACTCAATTGCCAAAGATTTGGCAGATAAAGTTGGCAACGGCAGTGTTATTATCTTTATCAGTGCAATTATTTCAGAGTATATTATGCAGCAGAGGTAAACTCTTAGATGCATTGCAATCTATTCACTCTGTACTGATGAAGAAATGTGTTCATTTAACTGACTATATAGTCCACACTAGAGAAGAATATAAGTATCATTTAAAATGTTTAGCACTTTAACAAAGGAAGAAAAGTAAACCAGAAGTCATGGGCAAGAGTGGTAAGAGACTTAATATCCCCTGTTGATGAATAACAAGAAGCATGAGGATATAGAGCAGGGGTTCCCAACCTTTTTATACCCTAGGGCGCATTCTAAAATATCGGTAGGGCAGCGGGCACCAGCTATTTCTAAAGATATTTATTATTGAACAAGAATAAAAAATAATAAACAAAAATAATTTTAAAATAATAAATTTATTGTACAAATTATATACACACAAAGAAACATATATACAAAACGTAATACAAAGTAAATAGAAAACACACGTATAATAAAATCATTTAAAAAAACATAAAAGAAAACATTAAAAAAACCAATCTGTCAGTGTGATCTTTGGCATTGCATTTCATTGGTCAGTGTCTCGTAATTAGGAGAGTATGACGACAACCCTGTAAGCAAACAATTATTAAGATGCTCATCCGTAAGTCGAGATCTATATCATGATTTTATTAAATTCATGTTTGAAAAAAAAGATTTGCATAAATACGTTGACCCGGAAAATGATTTGATTTTATATGCCGTTTTTTTTAAAAATGGGAACCTTTCTTTGTCGACTATGTTCCATAAGTCCTCTGATATTAAGGATTTTAGCCAAATATCATTCTTAAGGTTCAAAATTTCTAACTCTAGTTCTTCTGCTTTCCCCTGAACAAGGTCTGCAATACATGTGGCTAGTTCTATTACATTTATTTGGCAAGTAAAAGGATTGATACAGAAGGAGACAATTGGCTCCATATTTGTAACTGCAGAAATCGCGCTTTAAACTGTTTTTGAAGCACTTGTAGGGTGTCAATAAATAATGACACGTTTAATTCATTGTTACCTAGCATTTTCCTCAAATATGGGAAGTGCACGAGAGACTTGATATGCAGATATGATATCAACAAAGTCAATTTTGCTTTCAATGCGTTTACAGAGCTTATCATTTCAGCTCTATTTTTGTCTTTTCCCTGCAACTCCAAATTGAAAGAATCGAATTTTTCCATGGTGTCAGCAAGAAAACCCAAATCCACCAGCCAGCAAGAGTCTGTTAGTTCATCCTAATTTTCATTTTTATCATGTATAAATGTTTTT
>PVKE010035122.1:0-17040 GCA_004027555.1 Craseonycteris thonglongyai | reverse complement strand
CTTTATGTTCCCCCCCCCCCACCCCCATCCCCACCCCACACCCCCACCCCCACCCCCGGCCCTTTCTTACTCTCTCTCTAACATTTCTTGGCTTCCTTGGTTACTGGTTTCCTCTCTCCTTTCCTTCTCATTCCTCCCTCGCTCTCTACCTCCCTCCCTTCAGTCTACTTTCCCCACTCTCTTCTCATCCTTCCCCTTTCTTCCAAATTTTAAATAGCTCTAGTTGTAAAAACAAAAAACAAACAAAAAAAACATGTCTTCCTTCCTCCCTTCCTCCCTCCCTCCCTTCCTTCCTTTCTTCCTTCTGCTGCTGAACTTTTTAAAAGAGGTCTCTAATTGAAGAGAGAAGGAAGCCAGCCCTGCCAAAGGATGGAAATCCATAATATGGATGCCAGTGACCTTATTGTGAACCATACTGTCCCCAGTGACTAAGGAATCAAAGAGACAGAACCGCCGTCCCTAAAATACCGTGCATCATAGATGAACTGAGTGCAGTATTAGATTTTGTGGGAGCAGCCTCCAATTAGACAACTTACGCGACGTAGCGTCGGCTGCTTCTTATCATTGCTTTTCCATCTAGATCAGTTATAGCCATTTGATTCCTTAATTGTTTTTTCAAGTCTTCCAGGTATTTGTTAGTTTAGCTACTATGTAACTTTTTCAGGGAATAGTTTAAGCTTTATTCATTCATGCAATACTAAAGAGAAATAAGAATACTGCAATTTTGTGCTGGCTTTGAACAAATATGAACAATAATGAAGGACAAAAGAATCCTGAAGGAAGATTTTTAAAAAATAAATGTTTTGTTTCTTCTTACAAATGGAGATTTTTTTGTACCAGCTTTACCACTTTTCAGCCATTTATTAATATGGGGATTTAACTCAAGCAATAGTTGAAGGGAAGGTGCATATTATCACGGATGCAATTTATGTTGTGTGCCAGTGTGGTCCCAAACATCAGTTTCTTAACATGAGCTCCAGTTTACCTACATGTTCACTGACACAAAGGAGTAGGTTACACCTGCAGTGACCCTGGGGAGTCACACCTGTAAGAACTGCATATGGAATCCAAATCTGTGAAATTTCAGGACTGCTCGTCTACCTGCAAGGTACAGTTGCCATGTGATTTCTAGCTGCCACAGCAGGTAGGCACCAGTTACTGCCTGTTTGCAGAGTTACAGACCTTGTCCCGGAAGGAGCTGTGAGCCAGTATTCATTTAAGAGGCAATAAGGCATATGCCAGATTTTGAACAACAAAAACCATCAAAGACAACAGACCCCTGACCAAATTCTAAAAACCTATAATTGAGTGGATTCATTTAGGAATGTGTCTTTAAATTAACCTGCTGTTTTTGCCAAGAGCTAAGCCAATGTATCTGCTTTTCAACCAGTATTGTCACAGCAAGAAAAGTCAAGTTAGGTTCCAGACTGTTAAGAGGTGTAATCTAATGAAGAAATCGATTAGATGCCCCGGAAATCGACAGTCACCGAATAGCCAATAAACAGTAACCTCCATCAAATGCTATACCAATGGACCAGTGTTAGTAGCTGCTCCCTGTACTATGTGAACAGTCTTATTCTATGTACACAGATGTAATTAAAATTGTACTCCTAACAAACAAAAGAAATGTAGTTCAGCTTTTCAATGTTTCATGTTTGCTGTGCTTTTCTGAAATTTCTGTTGCATTCTAAGACTGTTGTCTTGTTCTTCTTGTGGTGTTTGGATTCTTGTGGTGTGTGCTTTTAGACACAGGGTAGAATTAGAGACAATATTGGATGTACAATTCCTCAGGAGACTACAGTAGCATATTCTATTCCTTACCAGTAATAAGGTTCTTCCTAATAATCATTAAGATATTGAGACAGCAAACACAAGTATTCATTATGAACAGATACACATCAAAGTCATAATAATATTTTCAAAACAAGGAATAATTTCTTTAATGGTTTATTATAGAATACCAATGTATAGCTTAGAAATAAAACTTTGACTATTTCAAGAATATAGATAAGTCTAATTTTTAAATGCTGTATATATGGCTTTCACTCAGTCATCTCTCAGATATTGTTATTAACTTGCTCTGTGTTGTTGCAAAACTTTTTGGTGCGGACACGTTTCCAAAACTATTGCTACTTTGTGTGCTTTAAACAAAATACCTTGGGTTGATGTTTCATCAGCCTCATGCTAGGAATACTGTGTATCTATCATTAGCTAAATGGGACTATATCGTAGATTGTGGTTTCTCAGTAGAGAAGTGACTGTAGTGTGATTCTAGATAAATCATCATTAGCAATTCATTCAGATGGTCAATAACTTGAAATTTATAGCTGTGATAGGAGTTCAGAAATTGGCACATCCCTTTAAAAATAACAACAGAAAATCCAACTCCTGGGAAAAAAAAGGTGCTGATTCTATAAGATTATTTATATATATATAAGTGTTTAAAAAGATTATTTTTCAGGAAGTCTGTGCAGGGTTTAAGTTACTACTGTTCAACCACACTATATATAAATAAAATATATACATTATATACATTGTTTTTACTGTATCACATTAAAGTACTTGGGCTTCAGAGGTGAGAGCCAACCAACTGAAAACATGAGATGGAGATATGTGAAAAGAAGAAGTACAATTTTTAGT
The DNA here is from genome assembly GCA_004027555.1 of Craseonycteris thonglongyai. Lineage (NCBI taxonomy): Eukaryota > Metazoa > Chordata > Mammalia > Chiroptera > Craseonycteridae > Craseonycteris > Craseonycteris thonglongyai. The sequence continues at coordinate 14,400 of PVKE010035122.1, read as the reverse complement.
TTAAGTAAAACAAGTATCACATAAATAGGAAACACAACTTGAGAGCTAAAAAACTGTTTGGGCTTTAGGGTTAGTGTTCATCTTTAAAACCTCACTTGAAATAAGTTTTTCCAAGTTTGATGCAAGACCATTTACTTAATGTGAAGTTTTAGAAAGTTATAAAGGTATACGTTTTAGCCATATGATTTTAATTTTGCTTCTTTTTGGGTTTGTTCTTATTTAAAGCAATATGATTGTGTGACTACTTGCGGTTACACTTGTGTTTCAATCAGATCAGATTGTTGTATTTATTCCACTATTTTGCATTTAAATGATAACATAAAAGATATAAAAAATTTAAAACTGCTATTTTTCTTATAGAAGAGAAAATGGGTGTTGGTGATTGTATTTTAATTATTTAAGCGTCTCTGTTTACCTGCCTAGCAAAACATTTTATGGCAGTCTTATGTGCAAAGATCGTAAAAGGACAAAAAAATTTAAACTGCTTATAATAATCCAGGAGTTGCATTATAGCCAGTAGTAAAAAGAATAATAATAATAATGATAATAATAATAATAATAATAAAACCATGTCTATAGCTGTAGATGGGCTTCACATCTGTAAAGCAATCAATTGTATATTTTTGTGATGTGTACCATACTGTGTGCTCCAGCCAATGTCCATTTGTGTAAATGTATTTATTTTATATTGTATATATTGTTAAATGCAAAAAGGAGATATGATTCTGTAACTCCAATCAGTTCAGATGTGTAACTCAAATTATTATGCCTTTCAGGATGATGGTAGAGCAATATTAAACAAGCTTTCACTTTTGATTGCTCTTTTGTGTCGTGCTTCTTTATTTCCCCCCATGGAAGACCCAAATCAATAAATACTGCCCTTTGTGGCTTCAATTGAAAGAGCATCTCGAAGCACATGTTCCCTAAAAATAAAGTAGGAGTTTAAATAAGAGCTATATAAAGGCTTGTCAGAATGAATTCGAAGGTGCCAAGAGGCACTTTGCATACTCTTAAATATGCAAAATGCAAAATGTCTCTTGGCACCCTCGAATTCATTCTGACAAGACTTTATATAGCTCTTACTTAATCTTAAGGCATCTCCCCATCACCCTGCATTACTCAGAATCATTGCCTCTCTGTCAATGTCATAACAGAAAACTTTCCCCCTATTTTGAGATCATATTAAAACTAGAGATACCTATTATTTTCCTCCATCCACAATTAAATCATGTGTTCGCAGTGAGCTCGTCAGCGAGCTGCGTGCTCGCCAAAGCAGCAGCTGAGTTGCGGACCAGATTTCCTGAATGAGAAATCAACACCGGAGTTTATAGATCGTGTGCAGGAGGTGGGGTGGGGAGCTGTCTTCAGATTCGAGAGGGTTAAGCAGCGCCGCTGACAGCAAGTGGCCTCCCTGTGCCTCTTTCACCGGCAGAGGTCACAGCTCGGCTGCTCGGGGTCAAGCTGAGATTCCACTGGACCCTCCTGGAGCCATCACTGAGGTGCTAATGTGTGCTTTCTTGTCTTCCCTGCCCATTCAGAGACTGTTTTGTCATCGTGTTGGTCCACTGTATTTCTCACCTTTCAGAGGTGGCTGGTTCTCTAGAGAAGCAAGCTCATGACACAGCAGCCACTGAACGGAATCGGGGTTAGGGGCATGAGATCGCCTAAATGCTGAGGTGCCCTCTCTAGCAGCAAAGCTCAGAATGGTCTTTTTCTATTTTAATGTCATTTCTGCCACAGTAGCTCAGCAGAGGATCTGACGTGCTTTATATTTACTCAGGGTGTTTTCAAAGAACTTGGGTGGAGCTGAGAGAAAACAAGAGACAAACCTAAAAGGAAAAACGAGGCCTGTCGTCTTCCAGTGAGGTCTCCACGTATAATGCGACACACCCGGCATTTGAGAACTGAAAATGTCAGAATTCTCCTGCTGGTTTTTGTCATTTTGATAGGCTGACCAGATGTACTGTTTTAAACGGGACAGAAAATAATGCTACTCTCCCGTGTCAATAGTCAGCCTGCTGACACCTTGAATTCAGGCCAGTGAGACTAGGCTGACCATATGTCCTGTTTCAAATGGGACAGTCCCAGTGCTTTCTGTCCCTTTTAAAACAATATGTCTGGTCAGCCTAAATTTAGAATGATCACGGAGCTACTTTTCTGGTGTCGCCATATTTATCACAAATGCCTCAGGTGTGAAAGAAAGTAACAAGGTCGGATTTGGGCATGTTAGCATGTTGTGCTTCTGAATGCATCAATAATAGTGGCTTTGACAAATGGGTTATGTTGTTTTTGTCACAAGATCGCTTTTATGTGCACTTGTTTATAAGTGATTTTCTTTAAACTAGTGTTTTCCAAACTAGAATCACCTGGAGAGTATTAAGTATTCCTGAGACTCCTATCTCCCTTTCCCCAACCAAGATGGCAGTTTAACTGGTTTGAGATGTGGCCTGTGCTTTGGATAATTAAAAAAGTATATCCAGGTGATTTTAATGGGAAAATAAGATGAGGAAACCACGGCTTTAACTTTTATACATTCCTCAAATAAGCCAAGAATGTCCTTAAATTTTTAAAAAATATTTCCCTACATTGGTCTTGAGTTTTTGTGTTTTAGACAACTTCTTTTAAAATATCAAGATAAAAGGACCTAACTTTTTTTTTCTTTTTACTCATAAATCCTAAACTGATGAAACGCACTTGAACTATTTTGACCTCCACCCCACCTCAGGTTGGTCTTTTCCATCTTTATCCTTCCCCAACACATGGAGAACATGCTACATTTGATGACTCCCAAGCCACATCTGGTGATACACCACATAAGAATGGATCTGCTCAAACGTCTGTGCAAAATGTCTCAATCCTTTTTTTTGTTTCTTTTCCTTTTTTTTTTTTTGATTGTTTACCGTATTTTACTTTTAAACCTACTCACTTGGCTTTTTCATGTGCTTTACAATGGTTTAAATGTGGGTTCAAAATACCTTCTTCCTCCCACTTTAAAAAGCAAAACAGCAACAAAAGTAGAACAAAACTGATTTCTTGAAACGACTTCTCATACCTATATTTTCCAAGCGGCTGATTCAGGTAAGAGGTAGCGATAAGGTAGAGCAGAGATAGACTGTTTTATTCTTTGGTCAATGCAAAAACTTCAGGTACACTCCGCTTGTTGTAAAATTTAATTTGTGAATAAACTATAAAAGGAAACCAGATACACATAAGCCTCTTGCTTCACCCACAATGGTTTACTGAACAGAAAGTTCCATAGTCCAATAGATACAGAAGTGTTTAAATCAATGTTTCCAACCCTTAAGTCTGGCCTCATGCTTTTTGGTAGTGTGAGGGGGGAAAAATATGAAGAAAGTACCAGTAGATTGATTGCACACTGCATCTTATTATGAAACAAAATAGAAAAGAAAGGAATTTCAAAATATAATCCCCCTTTCCCAGGAGTATTTGTCTTACTCTCCATGAAGTTAAGGTCTGAAATAATGTGCCCATCAGGGGCTCAATGTTGCATGTCCACGCCAGTTGGTCCAAGGGCTTGTTATGATGGTAATGACCTACTGAAACGTGAGCTTGGATCGCAACAATGCAATTGCTACTAGCTCACCCGCTGGGAGAAATATTTTATTATTGTCAAATGTCCTCCATGGAGATTTGTTTTGCCTGTTCCTGTTTAAATTAAATTCAAAGCAGAACGGCATTACTATTTCTCTGGAGTATATTTGAGATAAACAACTGGTCTCAAATTTTAGGATTCCTGGCTAGTTGAAATTTGTTTATTAGCAGAAAAATTACAATAGGTGACCCCGTAGCTGCAGGAATATTATGATTGCAGACACACGAGAGATTTACGTACTGTGGCCATGACCTAAAAGCAAGAGGACTCCCTTTTTCATTACAGACACCAGTCAGATTAATAATTAACTATTCCATCCATTCTACAACTTGAAAAAAAAAGGAGAGTTGTTCCAATATACTAATGCATTGTTACTACATGCCGCAGAAATTTGTCCCTGAGAAAATTTGCTCCAAGGAGAAGTATTTTTAAACTTAAGATGGTAAACCAAATGTGTGTTAATGTGTGTACAAATATTTTTAAACAGCAGCATAGCAGACACAACACAGAAATTCAAAGTATGAATGAAAATGCTCTTTAAGAATATATTTTCCCAATGTTATTTTTAAAAAGAATCAAAAAGAATGCCCTAGACCAGTTATGACCAACCTTTTAGCTTTCCTGAGCCACATTGGAAAAAGAATTGTCTTGGGTCACATAAAATACACTAACAATACCTGATGAGCTAAATACATTTTTTAAAAGTTGCAAAGCATTTTGTGATGTTTTAAGAATTTGTGTTGGGCCTCATTCCAAGCTGGCTGGACATGCCTGCCCTTATACTATATGGAATTATTGGATCATTTTGCCAGAGATCCTATGCTGCAGCTTTGACAAAAGATTCTGAAACAGTGAAGCTTTTGTCAATACAAATTTTGTTCCTGGCAGTCAAATTAGAACCGGACCTTATTCTATTCAAACAAACAAACAAACCAAGACAAAAAATACCTGGTACCTTAGTGAAGATCATAGTGACCCGTGTGTATCAGAATTGGCCGAACTTTGGAGAGTTGGCTTTAGGAATTTGAAACAAACAGTTGGGAGTGGTTACTTAAAAGACCTAATAGGAAAAAATTTCAGACTAGCAGAAGTATTAAATCATACTATTCATACTCTGATTCAGTCTGCCATGCTCAGTCAAATTTCAGTTTGTTTGTTTTTTTAAAGAAGATTTTTTATTGTTTTCGACAGAGAGAGACAGAGACAGAGAGAAGGGGGAGGGCCCAGAGCAGTCTCCATTGTTGTATATTAGTTTTGGAAATAGTTTTGTTCCACATGTGGGCACAGGGCTGCACAGGGCAGGAATTGGCTGTGGGCCTCCCCCATGGGGCCTCCCCCCAGCAAGAACCCAACTTGGGGCACACCCCAGCTCAGCATATGGGTAGTCAAAAAAGAAAAGAAAAGAAAAGAAAAAGAAAGGCACAGAAAACTAAGGACAGCATTTTCCAGAATGTCCAGAGCTATGCAAGGGTGGACTTCGTTTTCCTATTAATATGTGATTGTATATTATTACAAATACAAAATACTGCACATTAATGTTTTAAAAATCCCACAAATACTTCTGGATTAATCTTTCTGAAATTCATTATTTCCACTAGAGGTTTATGTTGCTTTGGTTTTTCTTTAGTGAGCAAGCCAAAAGTATCAACTCTATCCTTATGGAGCAAAACGGATATATCACCAATATTTCTTTTTTTTTTAATATATTTTATTTATTTATTTATTTATTTATTTATTTATTTATTTATTTATTTTGACAGAGGAGAGAGAGGGAGAGAGATACAGAGGCAGAGAGAGAACTGAACTGGGGGAGCTCCCAGTTCAGCATATGGTTCCGAACGAGCCAGGGCGGGGACTCGATCCTCGGTCCCCGGCGCTGCAAAGTGAGCGCCCAACCCACTGAGCCATCCCGGCCTCCCCTACCAATATTTCTAAGTGTATGTATTAAAAAAAAATTCCTTTCTCCACAGAAACAAATATGTAGTTGAAAGTAATGTCTGGGCTGGCTAATAAGTAAAGTGATGTTTAGATATGATATTTAGAGATGACACAGGGAATGCCATCACACAGAACTTCCTTGTTCTAGTTTAATAAGATTTGGAAGGTGCTGAAATAGACTGAGAAAGATGATAAGGAGAAAGGGCACACCACACTAGTTTTATGTGTGGGCTTAGAGTACATTATACATGAATTCAAACCCCAGCTCTGCCACTAACCAGTTAGGTGTCCTTTCCATTAAATTGTATTCAACTTCAATTATTGTGGGTAACATACTGAGAATGGGTTGTTAATAGAATTAAATTAGATAATTTAAGGAAATGCTTTACCTTGTTCAATATAGTAAAAACTAACTTTTTTTTTTTTTTTTTTTCCCCAAGAGAAGTTAGATAATACTCCAGGATAATGAAATTGAGATTGGACAAAAAAGTCCTCAGGGCACTGAGAAAATGTAGGTAGTATTTCCTGCCCAGGTTCATATTACAAGTATCCCCTGCTTTTCCAAAGTTTGCCTTATGCCATTTCTGTTTTATGAAACACCTACATTAGCAGCCACTCCTCGCTTAACAACCTACCTACTGAACTGCTATTTGGACATATGGCCAGTTCTCTAGCACCGTTTTCAGACTTTGTCTCATTACCAAAGTTGATTAGTGTTCACTACACGAAGTGTTCACAATAACACATGACTACATATTTCATTTATAAGTGTGGTGTCACGTGATATCTATTGAAAGGTACACACTCTATAGCACCACAACACAGTGCAAGACATCTGTCTTTAAACTCCTCACTTATCAACCAATTAATGACCTAGTCGTAGGAACAGCAGTAGGTAGTTAAGTGAGTAGTGTCTATGCCTGTTTTTACTAAGTAAGGGAAAGGATTCCTGGACACTTTCGGTTTCACAGTAAAAGACAGTAAAGTGAAACCGCGTTCAGTGCTTTTACAGCAAAGCCTTGACAGAGGCCGCCCACTCCTTCTGGGGAAACCGCGCTCACCATCAGGCTGCCCCAGCGGTGAACCCCAGCTGTGAGCATTCGTGCTTCCTCCTGAACTATGTTGTGCCTCCTCGGGTATCAGAAAAGCCTAAGAGAGTCTGTAAGCCTGTTATGCTTAGCATGAAACGGGACCATAACGGTTTGGGTTGTGGTGAATGTTAGGGTTTGGCTGGCGAAGAAGTCACAGGAGACTAACATTAGTCCAGAGATAAATTTCAGACAAGTGTACCAGAACCTACCTGAGCAGAATCAGACTTGAATATCTATTAAGCAGTATAAGAAAAGGGGGTCTAAGGCAAACAAACGTGGCCTGAGGTCAGGGGTTGGGCAGGGGGTAGGGTTTTGTTAGTTGTCCTTGGGCTTCCCACATCTTGCTTCTGGGTCCGCTGCAACTGTTAGGTCCCATGTGCAACCTTCCATCACGCAAGGGCCCTTTTGCTCCTCATGCACCTGTGGCTTTGGACAGTGGGGGTGGCACGGACAGATTGACGGTCAAGCAAAACAAGAAAAAAATAATTGACCTCGTCCCCCTTCCCCCACTTTATGGTTTCTTTTCTTTCTTATGGCCTAACAGTGAACAAAACAGACTTCGTGCATGCATTGAGTTTTGGGTGTGGGAATGCTCAACAATATTTCCAGATAAATTAATGATGATTGCTTCTTCACTTTTTGTGGCATCTCTGCTTATAGACAATTGCATAGGAATGCTGTCATTGGGAGAGTGGTGTATGCCTGTCGCTTTGGATGGCTTGTTTTGAGGGGACAGTACTAAAGTGCCTCCAAGTAAATGTTGATTTGACTCCCTACCCAAAGCAGGTTTGGCTGAAAAACAGTCACAAACCTAAGTGTGTGCCCGACACTATGCAAGTTCTTTGAATATACTATGAAATTTAATATTCACAATTCTATGAGATGTCATTACTAACATCTTCATTTCATAGATGAAGAAAAGGAGGCTTTTAGAAGTTAAATGGCTTGCCCAAGGGCAGTACCGTTGGTACGCAATACAGTTGAACTGAATTTGAATCCAGTTGTCTAAATCCTGAGCCAAATATCTTAAAACATTAACCCTGTATTTAACAATTTATCAAATTTGAATAATAGACTGCATCTTTTTTTCTTACTTGGACCTAGGGGACACAGAGTTGTATTAATTCTGCTGCTTATGTTTGGGAATACAGTCCCCATCTCCTTCATTCTTTTCCTCCACCAAAAGTCTTCTTGTGAATTCTTGGGAAATATACAGGGTCCCGCAGAAGTAATGCCCTTTTTTAATATAGTGTGCTTGAGTGTGATAGGGTTATGTTACAGAATTACATGCTGATGATTTTTGTAATAATCATAATGGGTGTTACTTCTGCTGGAGCCTGTATAATATTGGTTTGTGTGCATAAGAATTTTAATATACAAAAATAGTACTGTGCTGACTATCTTGTTCTATTTTGTACATTTTACTATTCACTGGATTTTTAAGACTTTGTCCATGTTTTAGGAGAAAATCTGCATAGTAAACCATATCACATATGTCTGTTCCTCTTGTGATGAATGATAAGGTTACTTTCAATTCCTTAATACAATCAATAATGCAATGAGCATCTTTGGGTGTTTTTCCTTATGGACCAATATAATCATTTTTATAAGTTAGATGCCCAGAAAGGGGTCATAGAGTTATTGACCATTTGTCTGTTTATTTTCAGTACAAAGATTATTCTACAGAATCAGATTAGTTTGAACTCCTACTAGCAGTGTGTTCATGATTCATTTTCCCTCAGCAGCATATAGTTTTATTTTGTTCACAAATTTTTACCAATTTAATTAATTTCTAAATGGTATATTATTGTTCTGCCCTATACTTCTCTGAATATCTTTTGTATTTGTACCAGTTGAACTTTCCTTTCTATGAATTGCCTACTCATGATCTTTTTATTTTTATTTTTTTTAATTGGGCTTTCTGTCATTTTTATGTTCGTTTGCAGGAGTTCTTTGTAAATTTTAGAGTTTGATCTAGAGATTGTCAGTTGCAGGTTTTGCAAGTGTCTTCTCTTAGTCTGTCATCCATCTAGTAACTTTGACCTTTGTGTTCACTAGAAATGTTGATAGAGTCTAATTCATTAATTTCATCATTATACTTTCATAATTAAATACATAGTTTTATGTCCTTTTTTGAAAATATTTTTAAAATCTAGATTTCACATTTAAATCTTTTTAAATTCCGTTGGGATTTTTTTTTTTTTAAGATTTATTAAGAAAAGGTGAGAGAGAGAAAGGGGGAGGGCTTATAATTGTACATTATTAGTTGTGACATAGTTTCATTCCACACAGGTGGATGTGGGGCCACATGGCATGGGAAGTAAACTGGCAGCCTCCTGCATGGGAGGTGAGAACCTTCACCGCCATCTCAGCAGTTACCAATTGTGCCACTGTTAAGCATATGGGTTTGGCACAGGCTGGGGCCAGGATTGCATCTCTAGACCTCGTGGTTGCAAGGCCAGCACTCAACCTGTTGCTCTATCCTGGCATGCCAGTTGAGATGTGATATAAGATTCAACTTTCTTCTCAATCTCTATTTCCCCTACCAATGTAGGGTGCCATAATTCTATTATACCAAACTATCATATAAGTCTATTTCTTGATATTTTTATTCTGCACTTTGGACAATCTATATGTTACTGCCAGAGTACCATAATATGTTATTACTATAGTTCTGCATTTTACCTTAATAGCTGACAGAATGTATCTCCACTAACCCCTATACACTTTCTATTTTTAAATTCTTAGGGGATTATTTTATTGCTCACCATAAATTTCAAAATGCTTCTTTTCAAGTTCTCAATATGATCATTCTATAAATTTTATTAAAAATTTTTAATATAAAAATTAATTTAGAGAAAATGAACATTTCTACAAATCAAATTCATTGAGCATGGTAAATCATTCCATATTTATATTTTTATTTCTTTTATAGAAATATTTTAACATTAAATCCATAAAGTCTCATACTTTCTTTGAATCAATTCCTGACTGCTTTATAGATTTGCACCTATTGCAAATTACCACTTATTTTGTATTGTAGCAGTGAATTGTTTTTTTGTTTTTGTTTTGAATAAATCAGTGCAATTTTGTATTGACAATTGATCTTATACTTGGGAGTTTGCTGAACTTCCTTTTTGGTTCTAATCATTTGTTTGCAGTCCTGGATTTTCTATGTCAATGATCTACACTCCTTCTGAATTCAGATTCTAAGCTGATCAGTTTATTTCTGAGGCCATCTCTTTTTCATCATATCTGATAAGCAGATCAGAACGAGGCTTTTAATATTCTGACTATGAACTATATTTCCAAGTCCATCAATTTTAGTCATTTTTTTTACCCACATTACAAAGCATGAATTGCCATTTTTGCAGCCTTCAATAACATTATTCCAACTTTCCATAAATGACTCTTTTATTCCAAAGCCACTTCCACATAGTTTAGGTTTCATTATGGCAGCAGCTCCATTTCTAGGTACCAGTTATTCTCTCAGGTGGTTTTTGCTGCATGATCACCACCAAACGTCCGAGTAGAATTAACTAGGTCCTGATCTCTTGGGAGTTGATTGGGTTGTCTAGGCAGGACTAGGCTGAATGGCTGTGTTTCTACCTGTGGGTCTGGCTGGCTCAGGTCTCCTCCTCACATCTCACTCTGGGGTAATATGGTTCCCTACAGATACCCTTTAATAGATTACAAGCATTGCCTTCTTTTCCACTGATATTTTATTTTATTTTTTAACAGAAAGGCAGAGATAGAGAGAGATGGGGTAAATGGGGAGGGCCCAGAGCAATCTCCACAGTTGTATGTCTTCAGTTTTTCAACATGGTTTCATTCCACACAAGGGGGTGGGGACCTCTGTATGGGAAGTTCACCCTGGCAAGAACTGAACTGGGGGCCTTCCACATGGGAAGCACACCTCAGTTCAGTACATGGGTCCACATGGGCTGGGGCTGGGACTCGATCCTTGGATGCCAGGGCTACAAAGTGATTGCTAAACCCCCTGAGCCATCCCAGCTTTTCTTTATTGATTTTTAAGAAGTTTTATACTTCATGGACTTTGAATTTGATTAAATACCTTTTCTTGCGTCCACTAAAATACTCTATGATTTTTCTCCTTTTTTCTGGTAACGTGGCAGCTTATATTGATTGCTACTTTAATGTAAAACTAATTTGCATTCCTGAAATAAACCTAGCTTGATCATAGTATATTAATCTCTTTATACATTGTGAAATTGGTTTGCTTGCATTTTGCTTAGGAATTTTTCCTCTCTTGTGTTTAAGAACAACAAAAAAAAATTTCGTAATTTTTTTTATAATCATCTAATTGTTAGGTTATGATATAAAGGTTACCCTAAAACAAGTTGGAAAAATGGTGCCTCTTTATCTTTGCTTCTCTGGGAGAATTTGTCAAGGCTGGTATTATGTTTTTGGTAAAAACACGGTAGAATTTTCCAGGGAAATGGTGTGGGCCTCACATATTTTCTAGGTAAAGTTTTTTACTTAGGATTATATCATGTAATAATTATAGGACCATTCAAAATTTTAAAATCACTTCTTATATCACATTTGTGAGGTTTATTTTTGTAAGAATTTGGGTACTTCATCTGTATTTTCCAATGTGTTAGCGTAATATTGTTGAATAATATTGTTGAAAATAAGTTTTTTCTTATTCATTTTTTAGTGACTTCAGAGTCTATAATGAAGTGCTTGTATTTAGTTTCCTGTAGCTTAAAATTTGCTGGCTTAGGGGGAAGCCGGGATGGTTCAGTGAGTTAAGCACTCACTTTGCAGTGCTGGGGACCCAGGATTCAATCCCGGCCCTGCCCCATGCGGACCCATATGCTGAAATGGGGAGTGCCCCCAGTTCAGTTCTCTCTCTCTCTCTCTCTCTCTCTCTCTCTCTGTCAAAAAAAAAAAAAAAAAAAAAAGATATTACAATTTGCTGGCTTAAAACAACAGACATTTATTCTTAGGCCAGAAGTTTGAACTAAGTTTTACTGGTCCAAAATCAAGGGATCCTTAGGGTTGCATTCTTTACAGAAGCTCTAGAATCAAATGGTCATCTCTTCTCACCTCTTCCCATTTCTGGAAAGTAGCTAGCATTCCTTGTTTTGTAGTTCCATCACTTAAACCTTCCAGGCCAGTAACTTCAAATCTCTCTCTATTCTAGCTATATACAGCTTTATCCTCTGTGTGTATATGTCCCTCTCCCACTCTCTTATAAAAATATTTTTTATGGTACTTAGGTTCCATCAGTATAACTGCAGATAAGCTCATCTCAAAATTCTAACCACAATCGCAAAAACCCTTTTTCCAAACAAGATAACTTTTACAGGTTCCAAGGATTAAGACCTTGTATTTCTGAAAGTTGTTATTCAGCCTTCTATGGTGGTATGAACCTTTTTGTTTCTAACATCAATTACTTGTATGTCTTCCTTTTATTTCTTAACCAGTCTTTCCAAGGTTTATGAATTCTTAAAGCTTTTTACAGAAAAACACTTGAATTTTTTTCCTCCTCTATTATATGACTAATTTCTATTCATACTCTATTCTTTATTATTTGCTCCTTACACTAATTTGCTTTTGTACCTTCTTGAAATGCTTACTCATTAGTTTTCACCTTTCCTTCTTTTCTAACATATGTTACAAAATTTTCTCTTCAACAGCTTTGGCTCATCCTTGTATTTTAAAATTGTGTTTTGTTAACATTAAATTCAAAATAATTTCTAATATACCAAGCTGTTTTATCTTTGATCATAGTTTATATAGAAGTATGTTTTTTCAATTCTTTCAATTGTTTCTTTCTTGCACATGGTTAGGCAACATACTTTGTACAAATCTAATCCTTTGAAATTTGTTGAGACTTATATGGCTGATTATAGGAACAATTTTTGTGTAGGTTCATATTTGTTTGAAAAGAATGCATAATTTTCAGTTGCTAGGTCCAGGGTTATTGTATATGTTTATATTAGGTCAACTTTGTTGGTCAAATATTTTATAATTTTCAATATCTTAAATCCTACTGATATTTTGCCTGCTTATTCTAGTAGTTACTGAGAGGTATATTTAACTATCCCAATATGATTATGGATCTGTTTCTTGTGGATTTGTCAATATTTGCTTTGTGTTCTTTTGGCTATAGAAATTTAGACCTGTTAAATGGTTTTGGCCAATGACACCGTAATAGTTATGAATTGTTCATTAGCTGTAGGATCCATTTTTCCTTTGAAGATGTATTTTTATTGTTTTTTGATAGAGAGAGAGACAGAGAGACAGAGAGACAGAGAGAAGGGGGAGGGCCCAGAGCAGTCTCCATAGTTGACAGCATTAGTTTTCCATATTGTTTCACTCCACAGGTGGGCATGGGGCTGTGCAGGGCAGGAACTGGGCTGGGAGCCTCCTGCATAGGCCCCGGCAAGAACTGAACTGGGGGCACACTCCAGTTCAACATATGGGCCTGCCTGGGTTGGTGCTGGGATTCGACCTTTGGGCTCCAGGGCTGCAAAGCGAGCGCTTAACCCGCTGAGCCATCCCAGCTTCCCCCCATTTTTCCATTAAAGTCTTAAGTTTAATTTTGTTTTTTAACATAGCTCCATTAGTGTTACTTGTTTTTTCATGATACTTGTTTTTCTATCCTTTTTTGTTTCTCAGGTTTTTTTTAACATTTCTTTTTTTTTTTATTTTGTCACATCTCAGTGTTGAGTGTAGGTGGAAGATTAAGCAGCTAATGCTAGTTAATAATCTTGATGCTTTTAAAAGAAAAAAATAATGGCATGGACCTCAAAGATTTACTTAATTATCATTATAATTTTTTAAATAAAAGTTCATCAAGTCTTGCTGAACATGGCTTAATCTAAAGGCAAAATAGCTGTGAGAAAGGACAACAGAATTCTGACTCCAAGGAATGGTGATATTTGTGTATGCTGCTGTCTTTAAATTCATCTCTGGCTCTTTCAATTAGTATTTGCTTCATTTTGCATTTTCACATGTGATAAGGGTGGGATTTGTGGATTTGCCAACAATGGCCATCCTCTCTCTTTTTTCTTAACTGTTTTGGTCACTTACTCAGAATGGACATAGAATAAAATAAACTATACCTGAAAGGCTGTGCTGTTAACATATGTTAGAGGCATCTTACGGATTTTCTGTCTGGAATTCTCAACAACTACTTCATCATGCTACTCTAGATATACCCACGACAGAACAGTAGCACTGTGGACAGAGGCAATACTATAGCCCAGTTAATCCAGAAAATAGGTATCTTTCTTTCTGTTAATACTATCATTTTATACCATAAATAAAGCCATAGTCTACTAGAGCTGGAAGTCAGTGAATAAATACTCTGTCCCTGTTCATTTCTGTTACAGATTGAAAGAGCTTTGAGTCTTGCCCAACATCCTATAGCAGTTACATCCTTGCTTTTTCTTCTTCACCCCATCTCTCTTCATTTGGTGCAATCCCCTCATCGGTCCATCCTTCACATAATTCTGCCATGCATTAACTGACTTCTTTTTCCTCTCTCATCCTTTTCCATCAATCTTGGGTCTCAGGTTAATCATCACACAACCTGCTGGTTAATGCAATTGTCTATGGCATAAGAAACAACTTTTTTTTTTTTTTGACATTAAGTACTCTATTTCTCACCCAATCTTTCAAGCCAACCTGAAGTCCAGATGCCCCCGAGATCAAATCCTACCCTGTGTCTTCAATGTCATGAATGCATAATGTTCCTTCTTTCTTTCCCATCCCCCCCCACCC